>JAUYWV010104474.1:0-13131 GCA_032274565.1 Nematoplana nigrocapitula | reverse complement strand
GGGTTGGTGACTCATCGGTCGGAAACGTGCTCGGGCGCGTGGGGGGGGGGTTGGTGAGTCATGGCGCAGAGCGTGGGTGAGATATACTACTGCTATGCACATAGGCATACTGTAGTTAGCCAGTACGAAGTAGACCTGGACGGACGCCAAGTTTTCCAATTCCACTACTGTTTTATCTGCTACCTCCTGAACAGGTCAACCATAGTATACAGTAGATACGGATAACGTGAATTTAGTCCGTTCTGTTCTGTTTCTTTTTTAAACTAGTGTTTACTTTTCTGAACCTAGCCTAACTTAGCCGTTATAGGAGCATAATATCCCACTGCCTCATACTATTGGCTGACATCTGTGGTTCCACTGCTGCAGTCTCTTCAATGAAAAATATACCGAGAGAATCGATTAAGATGTGACTTTTCACCGACGCAATTATTACGCAGAAGGAATTAAATTCCTCTATATAGTCGAACAACGAAATACGCTTCACCGAGTAAGCCTATATCTCATCATACTGGATGAGCGGGAGAACGAGGCTCTTGTGAACAAATAACAAGTAACATGAGAAGGGCGGAGGCGTCCTAATCCTCTTCTAAGCGCTCAAATTCAAAGCAAGTGCAACATTTAGCATTTCTGTAGTAAAGGCACAAATATGTACAGCTTCTCAAGTGCCGGAAATCTCGCCAGGAATGCGCCTGTGTGGAATGTTGCAAAATATTGTATTGCCGGTGTGAAAAGACGGAATTCACTGGGACAGATAACTTTTTCCATTTATATAATTAGTGGGATTACAGGAATCGTTGTCATATTATACAATAGAAAACGGAAAAGATTTGCATTACACGCGCACGCATATAGCACCGGGACAGTATCCCGTGAAATCTTTTTTTCGTGGGGAGATTTATTGGAATTCTTTCGCTCTTCTCTCTACCGACCGCACCCTGTACAATCACTCTGTACTGTCGATCCATCTCTGACGTCACGCGGTCTCCGTGATCGCCAACTATTGATTGATTATATTGGGGGAGGGCTTCCTGCGTCACTCATTACCGTACATACTCGCGTATAAGCCGATAACTTTTGTAATAAATTTGGATGAAAAAGTGGGGGGGGGGGTCGGCTTATACGCGAGTATATACGGTAGTTATTTCCGAACTTCGTCGTACACGCACTGTGAAACAACTATGCAAACGGAAGTACAATTTCCTTTAATAACTGCGTGGAGACATATTTTCGCAGCTGATCAAATGAGATCGTAAATAATGTTGGGAAACCATACAGTCGTCTTCGCTGTTGCAATGGTATGTACTGTAATTCTCCGAGAAGAGACACGATAAGATATTGAAGCATTGACAGATAAGACACGTGTCAAAAATTCGATTTGGCCAAATTCCAGCCCTCGCACTACTGGTACAGCCTGCTTTATATAACGTTGAGCGCTATTTTAGGAATTTACTGCATTATTTTCGCAGAATTTTGCACCAATGGGGACGAGCAGGCTATGAAAGCCGAACTACAGTGGGCGTGGTTGAGCGCAATTAGCTAAAAAAATAATTGTTTCCTGATTCTGACATAGCAAAGCACTTGTCATGTGGCCGACGAAACAGATACATTATGCGCTAACAACACTGCGGTATTTTACCTTATATTTACCCGGCGCGCCTATAGAGGTGTAGTCAAGAAATTAAGAGAGAAAATATAGCTTAAGCTCCTGGTGACTGGAGGTTGTTTGTTTCACGCAATAGCCAACGCAAGTCGAATTGCATTCTCTTCAGAGATACCAGAACAATAGTAGTCCCGGCAGAAGACGTTTTGGAAGAGTGCTCCCTCCAAAACGAAAATAAATAGACGGTTTTAAATTATTTTCTATCATTTAGTCCCTCGTTAAAGCACTATACTCCCCTTTTGTAGAGGTAAGGCGTATCAGTAGTAGGTGTTGAGTTCTCTCTCGGCCACTGCTAAGGGATATTGGAGGTGATTTTGATGATTTTTTTATTAGTTTCCATATGGTTTAGGCCAGTATTGCTTGTGTCTATGGTCAACTCTAGACCACATTTGCTTGCGTCTATCGAATTGAAGGTTGTATAGGTTTAGGAAATGCTGTGTAGGTTGGTACAGTTTGTGAAAAATAGTTTTTGTTTTTGAATTGTTTGGTGAGTTTCGGTTTCGTTTTAGAGGTGGATGATGTTCACAGTTTTGCTTGAGCCTATGAGAAAACGTTTCCGCAGGGGAGTGGGGGTACTTTCGTTTTGGAAATTTATCAAAACTGAAACTGTATTTTTCTCTGAAAATTGTGAACAAAAAGCGGGGTTATGGTTTTGGAATAGTTAGTTCTGCTGAATTTTTCTCGTCAGAAACGATTTCACCGGTAGGAGTGGGTTTCGATTTTGTTGGAGTTATTAATTTCGTTGGTGTATGAATTTTGTGTTTGTCGAATTGTGAATTAATAGATTAGTTTCAGTTTCGATTTGTAACACCGGCAATAAAATGACATTAGTCGACAGAAAGTTTAACGACGAGAAATAAAAAATAGGGTAAAAGAAAGGAGTTTTCATGACATATGTTCAAGAGCACCATGCCTAACTTCCTTCACTAAATTGCACACGGGCTCGCCAATAGTCGTCATACCTGATCGTCTTTGGTGTGACGTCGTCCCTATGTACCCATAGGCTTGCTTTATCTGAGGTCAACGTCAGACGTGTTGAGGAAAGACGATCTTCTACTACATAGTAGTGCAAAGATTATTCAGCGTGTACGACATATTAGAAAAACAATTGCATTAAATCTTGTTTTCCCTTAATTTAGCTTTGGATCTTGATACGAAGAAAGACCAATTGCAAGAATGGTCCTCGAAATTGTTAAAGGAAAATAAGCTGCAGCCCGAGTGCCTACCAGAACTCTGCAAAGTTGTAAGTGAGGATTTTTTTCTGTTGAGTGACCTGCTATTTTGGGGGGATATCTCCGTCCGACAACGCGTTCTAATTAGTCCTCCTTTTCTCTCCCCCTCCCTACCCCCCTAAAAATAGTTGGATGCGGCGTTGAAGGGTTGGCAGAACATTGATCAGCTGAACGCCACGCTGCCAGTCGGTCTGGATGTCAATGCTCTGGGGGAAACTGGGTTGGAGTTTCTCTATTTCCTCGACTTTCACACGCTCTCCCGCGGTCCCTACGAGGACAAGCCGTTTGTCGTCTATCCGACTCGGACGGTTCTACTCGACTGCGGATTGGAGGCTTGCCGGGCGATCTGCGGTGAGTTGGGGACGGGATGGGAGATGACCGATTCAGTGCGATTAGCGGCATCGCTATGTTGTTATAGAGGAGAACTGAGGGCGGGTTTGATCTATACCGTTGAATATTGAGATGATTTTAGGAACTCCTGAGGAGACACACCAACAAGAGGAACAAGGCAAAGGGGTACCCATCCAGGCGCCTTCTTGTGGCGGAGGTATCCCGCGAATCTTTTAAACATGTATAGGCGGGGTTTACATTGGAACACATTACGCGATGAGCTAAACAAAATAACCAGAACTTGAAATGATCAAGGTATTAATTTTCGTTGTGTTCCGTCTTGCAATAAGCACACATTATTATTAATTTGTGCCACTCTTTTGTCTTTGTACTGCCACGTATGGCGGCAATACACGGTATAATTCCGCTGAGATGCAGCAACACTGTGAGGAGATCTGGTGCAGTACCTCCGGAGGATGGGGCGCCTGACGCCCCCGCCTATATCCGGCCAGTAGGCTGGGCAGGCGTGCGGTGAACGCGAAGAAGAAGAAGAGAATGGGCATCCTGGTCTTTCCTTATCTTGAGGAGTTTGAAGTCTTCAACCATATTTACAGAGTTTCAGAATAGAGAAATAAATGAAAATATTTGACGAGGAAAGATGAAAACAAATAAAAGTACAACAAGGAATGAAAGAAAACGAAGGAGGAAACACGAGGAAGAAACAGATGATAATCTTCTCAAACATCTGGCGAACAATTCGAAGAACACAAAAAGAACAAAAGATCTTCTAAGCACTAAATTAAATAGATGTAAAACGATTGTATAGTATGTAAAAATGCAATGAAGGCAGGAGTTAGAGGATAATGTTTTACATAAAAAATATGACGAAGAATACCGAGGGCGGTTGGAGGAGTAGAAAGAAACAGTATCCTCCGACTGTGAAACAATGGAGAGCTTGCAACAATTGATTGTGTTGCTATCTGTTCGCTATCTTCTCCTAGACCATCAATCGGAGAGAGCCGAAATTCTCGGCATCCATATATGGGTGTCCGTTTTAAGGCCCCCTTTCAGAACCTTTTTATACCTGTTCTTTATATGCAATCATTCTAACTCACCGTGCCAAATGTCCCAAGGTGTGTCGACGGCCGTAGCGCAAAGAATCCTCACTCGCTGTAGGCGGTTGCAATAAGAGGGGAGGAGAATTCGATTCGGTAAAGATCGACGGCTTTCTGTGAACTTTGAGATAATTTTGACGCTGCTGCTGTTGCCGGCTCGTCATATCAGTTACTATAGTTTTCGGTGGTTTTTGTTGCCGATGGTTCATGAGGAAGATCAGAAGACATAGAGGTGACTATCACTCGGATGGGATGGAATATGCGCACGCGCTATATTCACAATAACAATAACGCTCCGTAATTTCTAATATGCGACAGCAATAAAAATCGATAACAATATACAGTATGTGTGTACCACCAAGAGCAGCAATAGATGTCACCAATAGGTGGTCCACACAGAGCACAGAGCACCGAGAAGAAACTGTATAATAGTTGTTAGAGCGCGAAATAACCACTTCTCAATTCGCTAGTAGTCTCTAAAGTCGCTTGACTTAACTTTCTAAATAACTTCAATCTACGCTCACTGACTCTGGAATCTATGGAGGATATTTGTATATATACGGCAGGGGTGTTTGTGTGTATGCTGGATCACGCTGAGCACATTGCATTGGCACAGTAGTTTAGTGCATCTGCACATTCATTGTGTCAGAGAGGAGAGAGAAAAGGAAGAAATGATTAAAGACCGGCAGGCCAGGAGTACCGCAGCGTGCGCGCACGATAGAGAGAGAGGGAGTCAACTTCTTCGAGGAACCGTGTCGTGGTCGCCGTCGTTTTCTAGGGCGGCCCTCGCATCAGTGAAGTTGAGTTGAACTACTGGAGCTGATCTCAAAAACGTAAACAGTCGCCAACTTGCACAGACAGAGGGAGAGGACGACAAACACACAGAAGCACAATTAATATGCCGACGTTCGCACTCAGCTAATTCACTCATTCAGCGACTTGCCAGTGTTGCCCACAGATAGTATATTAAAGAGCACCGCACACACACACACACACTGTGCATGCCTATGGCATTTGTGTGCTGTAAGCAAGAAAGGGCAAAAAAAGCAAACAGGCTCGATGGATCATCTATGTCCTTTTTATTCGATCTCGATCGCTGGCGAAACAGACAAATAAACACAGGCAAGCAAACAGTGAATCTTGGGTTGCCTGCCGACGAACCAAAATATTATAAACCTCGCTCCTATGCGAAGTATTGAACGCTAGTTCAGATTGAATGCCAAGTCAGTTTGTTATTTTTTGCATCAGTTACTGTCTCCAGAAAATAAAAAAATCAGTACCTGACGGATTTACACTAAGAGTACTATTAACTCAAAATTATTGGATGAAAAATAAAAACAGCAACTGAGTACGCCGTCTATTGAAACTGGTGATCACATTGCTGTCGCAATTTTCGACAATCTATTGGAGTATGATGAACATTACTTAGCTAATCTATAAAAGACCTAGCTTTGATGGAGCACAGTACGAACCCAAAGCGTACCACAGACTAACAAAATTACACTATCAAAATTCACTGTTTTCCGTCAGAAACAAGGACCGGTAACTCAAACGATGCGTCCTCGTTCCCTTCTCTCCCCCGCCCCGACTTTAGACTCAGAGCAATACCAAATATAGTTGAGAAAATTCATTTTAAACATATGCGGGAACAGACATACATACATACAAATACAATGAGAGACCCTCTCATAGAGATGCAAGCTGCAATGCCTGCCTGCTTGCTTTAATCATATTCATACCAAGTTTCAATTAAAACCAGTCTCAAATTCCTGAAAAAAATCAGCTTTGAACACAAGCGTGACGGACTGACATACATACAGACTAACAGACCATTTCGTACAGATGCAAGGACGCAGCTAAAAATTCTAAAGCGATTTGAAAACAGAGTATTACAGTTTTGCCAGTTTGGATCAACCAATAATATCATTACTGGAGGTCAGTCTGGATCAACGAATATTGGATGTTAAAATCAATGTCTGGCTTTTACGTTTATAGCCACGGTGGAGAGGAAAGAAATAGATCTAGAGTATGGTATCGAAAAATTACACCTCAGAAGAAGTACTGGAGAATGAAATATAATTTATTATATTATATTGGAGCTCGAGGACAGGAAGAAGTGCGCTATACTAAAATAAATTATTTATTTTGGTGCTAATTATGCATATTTATAAGATAATAAGTAAGTCTGCGTAGAAGGCAACGACCTCTTAAACAATTAATAATCTCTATGTAACTGGAATCAATAATAAGAGAGAATATGAATAGTACAGTGAGATCAAAACAAGATTGAACTCTAGCAAGCAACACCTTACAGTGAGATCAAAACAAGATTGAACTCTAGCAAGCAACACCGGAATTCAGCTTCGGAATTCAAACTTTGTTAAAATATCCACAAATATTAAGTAAGATAATTCGGTGCTTTTATACTGTAGTGGGAGCTGAACGCTATAGATAATATTCTATAAAAAGTTTAGAAGCTTTCACGAGGTGAAGACCTATACAGAAGACTCCGAAATATTATATTTCCAAAAGAATCACAGAAGAAAATCGTGGGAGAGAACCATAAAGAGTGATAAAACCATCAAAAGAAGAAAACTGGTCGCTGATCGCATGGGAAAAGTGATAATATAGGGTATTGTAGAAAGATATAGAAAACGAGGAGGATCACGAGGAAAGTGGTGTGATGACTTGAAAGAATGGAGTGGGCACAGTCTAAAATCTCTGTGTGATAGAGCGAAGAACAGATGTGAGTGGAGATGCTACAACAGCTATGGAAAAAATTATGCATATTTGGACCATTGCAAAGTATACACAATATAGGACTGTACATATATCTACAGGATGATCCAAAGTACCCCTGAATTATTTCAATTTATTTTTTATGTAATATGTACACAATATATTGTGAATTCAAAATGAATAGCATTACTAAGACAACCCTGTTTATAAGCAGCATACGAGCTGCGATATGGCAACTGGAATAATCATTATTGTTATTTGTTTTAATTGATGTGTTTCCTGATTACTGGTGAACATTTAAATATTTGAATATGTCTGATATATTACCATGGCAGTTAACCGATCAGGTGGTATAATTATCGCCTTGCACTGCCACAAAAGACAAATATTGTTAAAATGTTTAACGCGGCAGGAGAAAAAGTTTCTAAAACACAACGTGACTATGAAGAACTGTTCAAAGAAAAGCCTCTAATTTGTGAAAAATCACATCACTTATTCACAAGTTTGAAACCACTGTTTCTATAAATCATCCGCCAAAGTCGCAGGGAGGCCACAAACCGTATTGCTTGGTGATAATAAAACATTAATATAGCTATAATACTATATAATTAATCAAACTGCTACAAATAACCAATACGGCGATTGTCTGTACTAGAACATGGGCTATCATATATGGTTCAACATGACGATTTCTAGTTGACATGGACTTCAAACCATATATAGGTCACGCAGGTTTCAACATTTACAGTAGGTGATGCTGATTCAGATAAGAGTCATCAGTTTTATTAGATCTTTAGGTGATAATCCTATCCGGCAATCATCCTTAATTTTCTGGAATCAATCATTTCACGAAGACAAATTCAAACTGAATGGTGTCACATCAACAGGCATAATTATTATTTGGACACTAAAAATTCTCACCGTGTTTAGTCTCAAGAGTTAAATGCACCCGGTGTTTTGGAGTGGGCTGGAATGTGTGCCAATGGTATTGTAGCCCCATTATTTTTTCATTCAATAGTACCAGAAAATGCATACAAGAATCTGCTACAGGAACAGGTCTCTTCAATACGATCAGATACTGTGGACATGAAAACTTTATTGTTGAACATGAAATTATATATTTGAACTGTATGTTTGACATAACACATTAAAAAATGTTCTATACAATATTGTTCGAAAATTTAAGGGGTACTTTTGGATCACCATGTACAGTATACTAATAACAATAATTTTATTGACTAATTGAAATTCGAATGTGATTGACTCGAAATTTATCACTGTACGCGACAACATTGCTTGATGAACGCCTATACACAAAATCGTAGATGGAGAATGCCTAAAAGGCTAATCGATGTTTGTAAATATATCATTCATTCATTCAGGCGTTCCTTCTCCTTGCGGAGGTTGGAGATCATGGTTTTCCACTTCCTACGGTCTTGCGATTGTCTTGCCACCTTCTCCATCGTCCATCCAGTCCATTCCTTATGTCGTCCATCCACTTTCTTCTTGGTCGTCCTCTGCTTCTTGTACCTTCGCTTCTTCCGGCTATCACGTCCTTTTCTCTCGACTCGTGTCTCAGAATGTGACCACAGAATTGCAATTTTTATTGTTTTGATGTTGTTCAGGAGCTCTTGTTTTGAAACTGCCATCTCTAGTACCCTCTCGTTACTGACTTTTTGGTACCACTTCACTTTCACCATCTTTCGTAATGCCCATAATTCGGTCGCCTCTATTCTTCTCTCCTTAGCCTTCGTAATCGTGCAAGCCTCACATCCGTACATCAAAACCGACCGCACATATGTTTTAAAAAAGCCTTAGCCTCGTCTTCATTTGTACTTTTGACCATACTGCTAAAATATTCGTTGAACCGAATCCATATTTTTTTGGTTGCATTTCATTGAAGTTTACAATAGCTACGAAAGCGTACTGAGATACCACGCATGTTGATACATGTCCGTAACATAGAATTCCTCTTTATCCGCTTTATTATACAAAGTAGTGAGTCTAATTTTATTTTGGTTCTACCGTTGCATATACTGTGTTACTTTACCCTATACATAGTGATCAATGCACTGGTCCGTACACAGTTCAATGCCCTGAGTGTCTTGTGTGTTCACACTTATGCAAATTGTATATAACGCAAAAGATGCGGTTGAGCGCTATAAATGGCACCAAAGTTTTGGTACAAATGAACAATGACAGAGAATAAAACAAAAAATTTAAAAAATGTCAGAAACAGTGGCTTCCGGAATTTTCAATATAAATCTTAATGAGATGATATCAAAAGTTTAACACAAAAGAGCTTCCTTGATCGATAACATGCAATTTTTGTTTATTAGTTCAGAAAAAAACATGTAAAAATCAATATAAGGGAAGAAATGACTGCGAAATGGAGGTAGAGAGCAACGGAATCCAAACGAAAAAGAAAATTTATATATGCGGTTTGACTAGAAGTAGAGCTTCGCTAAAATTTTCAAACTATTTCACCTTATGTTGTTGCTGTTTGATGTTGCATTGTCTTCTTTTCTCCAAGGGTGCCCGGGCATTCCTTAACTATGTGTTCCGTTGTTTCCTCACTTTCACCACAGATTCGGCAAGCCCCATCTTCTGACTTTCCTATCATCTTGCTGTACATACATTTCAGTTATAGAGTGACTCATACGATATCTCCTAAAGCTGCGGATGATCTCGTTGTCTTCCTTTACTTCGTCTAGTTTCTGCGCTTCGCCGTCACCATACGTTTCCTTGCATGATTGAATTTGCGCTTCGCTTGCTTGCCTTTGATCCGGGCTTTCGACATACGTCAAACAGCCATACTTGTCCGTCTTGGTTATTCCTTGTGTCGATATTGGCCGCCTCGTCAGCTTCTTCTGATGTTGTTGTTTTTTCAGCGGGATTTCGTCAGGTGAGCCGTAACCCCCTCAGATACAGTTAACCGACGACCTGGAAGCCTCTGAGAGCCAGCCCCATGCCGGAAGATTAATCTATCTTGGGCATGGTATAGTATAGTGTCTCAGACAGGATGCTAAGCAGTTTAACATGCCAGAACAGAGGCGGACACCAGCCCTCACCCAAGCGATATCCGAACTTTCTATACAGCATTGTGGGCCGCAGAAGGGTGCATGGTCACAATTAAGCCAAAAAGGCCAACTTTCACAGAACACCTGCGCATGTTTGCCCAAGCCTATAAACAAGATGTCCCGTAGCCTCGTGTATTCGCACCACCACTCAGGGCGCGATACTCCAAACAACAGAAGTTTTCGGGCTTGCCGTAAAGCGTAACCGAAGTGAGACTACGCGGTTGAGAAAAAGGGACGCTGTGGTTTCCGCCTATACACCATGTTAATCCCTATATAGATTGGGGCTTGGTAGCCATATTTCTTGGCTGTAACAGTGAATCTAGTTGATTTTATTCTCGTGATAAAACTAAAAACCTTAATTAGTTAATGGAAAAATGCTAAGTGCAAGAGATTCGCCTCGCCGAACTGTGCATTATTTGTTCAACAAGGGTGGACAAAAGACTATAGCAGGTACATGTATGGATATTCAACTGTTTTTACATTGTCTTCTGTCATCCCTTTCCAAAAGATGATACATTGATCGAGTTGTATTATTCATTTGCTGCCAACAACCACCATCGCTCTTCCTCGGTGAAATTCTAACATACTAATCCCCATCTGCATCCCACCCCACAGAACTAACTAGACAAAGTAATGTGTCAGGAGCTCGTCAGGACAGTATGTGTATGTGACGTGTGCTTCAGTTTGGGGTGGGGCGGGGGCAGGGAAAAACCGACAGCTGGAAATTGATGCCTTCACTTCCATAGTACCGCCTCAAAGTGCATACTGTAGACTCAGTCTCCTAAACGAATGCAAAACTGCATTTCTATTACAGGCATATCGTTGAAATTCTGCCGCCAACATTAGAACTGTCCAAGTAAACAATTTAATCGATAATCCTTAGATTTTACAAAAGCAACTTAACAACCACACGATTTGACCCCATGTAGTTAGTCTTTGGCTTTTCAAGGATACCACATATGTATCACTTGATAACCAAATCAGCAATATTAAAGTATGTTTTGTGGGTGCTCTTTGGCCGTCCATGGTGCTGTTACGATAACAGTCTAACATCTCGGAGATTGTGATTGAGTGAGTTCGCAGAGTCTAACCCTCACCTCACTTGATCACCTTCTCTTGGGGACAATCGTGTAACCCCCAGTGTCCCTACGTACACGGTGGACTCGTAACTCTTTTCTTTCTTCCTTTCTCTCTTTTCTTTCTTTCTCTCTCTTTTCTTCCTTTCTTTCACTCTCTCTATTCATCCTTTCTTTCTCTCAGTTTCTTCCTCTCTCTTTTCTTCCTTCCTTTCTCTCTTTTCGCATACCCTTTTCTCTCTCCTCCCTTTCTATTTCATTTCCCTATGTCCTCCGGGAGGTAGGTGCGCTGAAAGGTCACTGAGTCCAGAAGGTTCAAAGAGTAGCCTGTTTTGTTCTTTTGCACAGGGAAAACTCCGAGCAACCAACAGCCGTTTGGACTTTGTGTCATAAAGTGACTTCATAATGTGCATGGTTTCTCATTACATTTTATGATCGACACAATCGAAGGTCTTATAATAGTCATTAAAAGCGAACACCAATTGTCTACTCTTCGCTATTGCCTTCTCAAAAAGCCAACGGATATTGGCTATTTGATCCCTAGAATCACTATTACGTCTGAAACCGGTTTGGCAGCTCTCTGTCCAGATGCTGTTTCAACTTTTTTTGCTAGAATGTAGAGAAGGATCTTGCTGGCATGTGATATTAGTGAGATTGTTCCTGCATTCCTTTGTATCACCTCTTTTGGTCATTTTTTTCGTGAAAGATTTTGACACTACTATCACCGCTGCTCGAACCATGCGGGGACATCCCCTTTCTCATTTCCAAGATGGATGCCTCAACTTCATCAAAAAAAGGATGGCTCTGCATCTGTGTGGATTTGGTTCCTCAATGCGATCATCCTTTTCACCTTTTCATATTAGGACTGGAAGTATTGCTTCCATCGAGCAAGGATGTCTTTAGCTTCTGTCAGGATGTTTCTGACTTCATCTTTGATGCACCCTTTTTGTCCATATAGGCTTCGTTCCTAGTTATAACGTTGATAGCTCGAAAAAATCCATAGGCATGTTCTCATGTTTATGTTTATCCATCTCCATGCGTCTAGTCGTCAAAACGACGTTCCGGTCAGCTCTTATAGATTTTCATATCTGATGCGCCTTTTCTCTTACTGACGCTATAAGTTTGCCGAATAACCGTTATGCTTCAAATCCCGCCGTTCTTCAATAAGCATTTAGGGTGTTCACTGATAGCCATTCCTTGTGTGTCTACGTCTTTTTTCAGACTTGTGATTGCGTCGAGATGATGGCGAATGAGTGGGTAGCGTGTGAATTGAATCCCAATCAATCTTTTTCTTTGGAATAGAGAATTCAAGGCCACGAGCTAGATCTTCGGTCTCGATTTCGTTCAGCACACGTGAAGATAGGTTCAAGATGGTATTCCTGTTGGGTACAGAAGGTTTCGGTAGTCTTTCAGTGAATTGTAAGACTTTCTGCAGTTGCTTTTTGCAAGAATCCGTAGTCTTTTTAGCTATAACTTCAGAGAGAAACTTGATCAGTTTCAACTGCTTGTAAAAGGACAGGAAATGACACGATCGACGCAGTTCTGTAGATTTTGTCTGCAGAAACTTTAATCTTTCCTTCGTGTGTCTAGTTCTTCTGATAGAAGGAATCGGGCGTTTTTCCAAGATAAACGTAAGTTAGCCCTTCGAAGTTGAAAGCGGGTCGATTTCGGTATCAAGTTTCGTGTAATACATTTTTCAATAAAGGTTTGATGATATAGAGTTTTAAAGTATTTTCCAGTTGTGTTGTACAGTGATTTTATGCATTTAGCCTCACCTTGGTTGATGTCTTGAATAATTCGGGGCACAGCGCGATTTAGAGGTATTAGACGGTAAGCAGCCCGAAGAAACATTCGTTTAAAACGCTCTATTTTATTCAATTAAAACCGATGAAATAAAAT
>JAUYWV010104463.1:0-13134 GCA_032274565.1 Nematoplana nigrocapitula | reverse complement strand
TCGGCATTTGAAAGACGAGGATGTGTGAATTCATGTCGTGTCTGATTGTTTATTGCTATATCCCTGTTCGTTTCGATGCTCCTCCGAAACTGCGGGACCGAGGATTCTACTTTTTGAGTTTATTATGAAGTAGACATATCACCTCAATGCAAGTGACGAGGATGAGAACAGAAATGACTTTCCAAATGGCACCCATCTAAACTCTATAGTAATAATTGAGAAAACGCCTTACCTTTCACACTTGTTTTTTGTACTGTTCTCACTTTCCAAAACTGCTCACAATATTAAAGACGTCCACCAGACTGATCAATTAAGTAATCTGCTGATCTTTACAATGCGCGAAGACTTCATAATAATTTTAGTATTCATGTGGAGTCTACTTTTCCGACCTATAGCGGATCATGTGTACATGAAGCCAAATATTTGCTCACACTATACAAATTCACATGCGTGGTCTCATAGGTGGGTAATTGTAGTTAACCACCAGTACTTTTTCTTTCGCCAATTAATTATATAGTGGAGAGAGGATCAAACCAGATCGATACAATCGAGCGTACTGCAAAAAGGATTGACGTTCAATTTATCATTATAATTAGTCTATGTAAATATGTAACTATAGACACTCTCGATCGTTATTTGTCGTATAAGTGATCATATCAAAAGTTTCCTATGGTGCAAAATCGTCCTAAGCCTGTTAAACGTCTGGCACAAATTTGTCTTTGGTTTGCGGTTTGTTAAGTTTCACTTTGCTTGCTAGGATCGCCAAAGTTATCGTGGTAAAGTTAATATTTAAGCGCTTGTTCAATATATTCAGATAATAAAACGTCTGGCACAAATTTGTCTTTGGTTTGCGGTTTGTTAAGTTTCACTTTGCTTGCTAGGATCGCAAAAGTTATCGTGGTAAAGTTAATATTTAAGCGCTTGTTCAATATATTCAGATAATGTTTTATCCACTGAAAGTGGGAAACATTGTCTAAAAGATAGCAGCTGCGAAATTGTTTTATTGGTCATTGATTTCAAATAGGAAGGAGGCTCCTCAAATTTATTTTATTTTCCATAATCGTGAACATATAAAAAATATGACAACCATTTATTCAACCCGTCGCGGTGTCGATCTGTGTGTGCGCGAGAGCAAAATTTGAGAAAATGTGGTCGAGTTGTTTTGGAAGAGTATCGAAACAAACAATCAGACATCGACATGAATTCAAACACATCAATTATGTGAATGCAGACTGTATTATTACTCACCCCAATATGGGGTGATCTATTAAAAGTGCGTTTTTAACATAACAATAAATGTAGAAAATTAACATTAAATATTTAGTCATATAGGAAAATATGGAGCATCTATGTGTTTTTGTGGAATTTCTATTAGATTATACCAATAGATGCCATATTTTTTCTTTTTCATTTAGCAGAATTTTAAACGAAACATTAACGAAGAATTGACAGGTGATTTAAATATCTTTTAATTGACGCTTGTCGAAAAAATAATTATACTGCTGTTCAAACCCATTCTTTTATCCTTAACGCCATGGAGGAAGAACCTCTTAAATAGAGAAGAATACAAATTGTGATAAAAGAGTTTGTTGAAGAAGAACGTGAGTCCTATATACTCGCGAAGAGGGGTCGGGAAGAAAGAAGACTGAAGTCATGAAAACTATCAAAGATGACAAAAGATTCCAATTGTCCTATTATATACTGCTGTACGTTATTTAGAAAATAATTTCAATATGTCTTACTGCATGACACGTGAAATCAATTCAAAAGATCTTGGTTACAGATCTGTCAACTGTAAATTGTTGACACACACGCTTTCGAAAGTACATCATGAAGAGAGGGTTGAATGTTGTCGGATTATCTAAAGTGTTTTAGAGTAATGAAATATCAATGAAAAGCTCATTGTAACAGACGAAAAGATATATTTCATAATGCAATTTTGATGCACGATAACGCTAAAATACTCACATATATCGGCATTTGAAAGACGAGGATGTGTGAATTCATGTCGTGTCTGATTGTTTATTGCTATATCCCTGTTCGTTTCGATTCTCCTCCGAAACTGCTGAACCGAGGATTCTACTTTTTATCCCAAAATCCGACGTATTTTAGCAGATATTTACGATTAATTACGCGCATAAGGTAAAGCAATGGAAAAAACAATAAAATTGAGGAACCCCTATTTAAATTCACTGACGGATGAGAAAATTCCACAAATCATTTAACATATTCGCCTGCTTCAATATTGTATGTATAACTACTGTATAACTATGGACGGTTTAGAAGAAAACCTCCTTTTAACTTGTGTGTTAATAATATCAATGTGTTAAAATGATACCTGGTCTTACTACACATCTTTCCTATAAAATATATATTTTTCTAGACGCCAATGAAGTGTCCCCTACTAATTTGGAACCCCCTAGCCTTACATCTAAATACACTCCTAAATATCTAATGCCCCATGCCAGTCACCAAAAGGGCAGTGAATAATAAAAAAAAGTCTGTACTTTTAGGAAAATCTGAGCCGAATCAATAGAAGAAAGTTATCCAATATTTGTCATTCGGAATCATTTATCTTGCCTCTAAACCACTTTTCGAAAGCTTCCGGCGCCCCTAAACCACTTTTCGAAAGCTTCAGGCGCCCCTAAAGCACTTTTCGAAAGCTTCAGGCGCCCCTAAAGCACTTTTCGAAAGCTTTCCGGCGCCCCAACTGTTTTGTCATATGGTGGTCAGGAAATTTATGAGGTCCACATGACAACGTGACGTACGTCAGACAGACGTGTATTGTTTTGCTCGGGTCTGCACTTCATACCCGTAATTAGTATTTTATAGTACACAACAGTACAAGGTGTTTTATTTTTTTGCATGAACAGAAAGATCATTGAACCAAACATTTTTTCCAAACAGTATAGATTCTAAGTAATCTTTTATGAGACTGCAAACATGCATATATTATTATACTTTTGCCAGTCGTTACAATCATTTGCCAGTTGTTTTACTTGTAAATATATATATGCGCTTTTGGTTGTTTATAGAGAATTAGAGTTGTATGTAACATACAAGTTTTTAGAGTTCGGAAAGTATTTTTTAAGACTTTAGAAATGAATCTATAACAAAGGAGGAACATTTATATACAGCATGAGGCGAAGAAGCGCAACAACCTGCATACATGCGGTGCCACTGGATGTCGAGAATAAGAGTCAACTTATTTGCACATGAGAAAGACATGTGTATCGAAGGGACTTGAAACTGAAGAATATGTCGCGAGTAATGGCGTTGAGAGGAGAGAGCAACCACCGAGGAGCTATAATAAGGCGGGTGACTACAAAGCGCAAGGAATATGATAGAGATTAGGCACGGAGATTTTGGGAGAGGGGTAGGAGTGCGGACATTAAGGTGATAGGAAGTGGGTAGGGTCAAATGGAAGAGAGAAGTCCTGGCGTGGAAGACTGGTGGATACTAGTGGACAGGGAGCAAGAGACTAGAGATTACGACGGTACTGTATACTCCTGGTATTCTCCACACCTGTGTTCAGGTTCTTCCTTGCCCTGACACAGCATGTTACCCAGCCGTAGTAGTCGATCGCCCTTAATAAGAAAATAAGCTCTTTATCGGGCCTTTGAGTTGCGTGGACTGCCAAAGATGCTCCTTCGTTATACTTATATAGGGCAATCGTTGAGGATGTGCTCCATTGTTCAGTCCTCTTGGAAGTCATCGTACTTGCTGTCTTCCTGTATACCTAATATTTGACGTCAAGAGTGTCCAGTACGATCATGAGTTAGCATGACTCTTTTCAGTGTAATATCTACCTCCGCCCGTTCGCTCCCACTTGCTGCCTTCGCTATTCAGCCAGTCTCCTCATTCTCATTGATCTATGTGACCCGGTACCCACTGTAACGTTAAATTGCTTCCATCTCTTGTCGATTACCATACAACAGATTCTGTTTGCCGTTTGTTCTGTTTGGCTCTGGGATCTTACCAGAATTCATCTGTATGGTGAAGTTCTCGCAAATGTCGGTGGACAACCCGATAGGATCAAACTGCACAAACGCAACAAGACATAGAATTTGGTGTTGCGCAGATAACATACAAATTTATTCTTTAAAAGTAAATACTTTAACAGCGCAGATCGATTTAAAAAATATTTAGGCGTATTTGCACAATCATAACAACCAATAATAACTAAATGCAAAGCGGGCATGGAAAAGAGATCTGTACAGACAGGCAGGCTAGTGGAGCACTAGGGTCAAGTCACGACTTCTCCGACTCCACGTAGCGAATGTTGGTGAGCACGAACAGGTTGCTCGGAGGCTGTGTGTGGGAAGGCGAGAGGACCGTGATCGACTGGAGATCGTCGGCGACAGTGAGCACGACGACGAAGCCGAAGACGGGGGATTCGGGCAGCTGGTCCGGCTCACCAGCCTGGGAAATGCCGAGGACGCGGTAGAGCAGGTCGTTGTTGATCGCCACCGGGAGGGGTTTGCGCCATTTGTCCTCCTCCTCCGTGTCACCGTGGGGAAGCAGTGAGGCCGGCATCTCTTTAGCACCGACACTGTAGATAACGAACTGGAGTTGAGAGAAAAGAAAAAAACAAACATAAAAGCTTGGCTTACAGGATGAGTGGGCTTATTCAGCTTATTCACCTCGCATGCCACTCTGGGTGGAACAATATAAGGTCAAAGTTGCGAGAGTCTCAACACTCGTCTCCGAGCGCGATGAATACTAGTGATGGTCCGCATAGCAGTCATTTCTATTAAATAGTATAAGTTTCCAGGTTGCATAAAGTATTACCAGTGGCCCGCTGCAGCTACGCGTGCAAGTGCTGTTATGAATAACCGACATTTGGGAATATTTCATATCTTAAATTGGAATTAGAAATCTAACTGATAATATATATAATCAAGAAGTAGAAAATAGCTAGCGTGGAAGACGAACCACCCGCCTATAGCGCAGCGCCATAGTCTTGCTTGTGTTCAACGCGAGATAGATTGCGTCAGAGATAAAATCAATAGATCAGCTTGGACGAGTGTGGAGCTTTAAGCCAGTCCAACTATGTGTGTGAGTGAATCAAGTCGCTGTGGCTCGCGCTCTCTGGCAGCAAACTGACCGATCAGACGGCGCGTTCTAATGGTACGCGACCGACCCAGGAATCACATAGCTTGCTCAGTAATATAGATTTAAAACAATGAATACATACTGTATATAGCGTTAGTACTTATCAGGATTCCTTAAAAATGTCACTGACAGTTATTTATTGATTATTATTTATAGATATTTTAGTAATAGATAACATGTTTGAATAAAAAGCATTTTTTTTATTAACCACCCATTTATTTAAAAAAAGACAAATTACAATACAGATTTACATTTACAAATTTTCATAAACAAATTACAATATGGATGGGCAATCCTGAATTCTAGTAACACCCGTAATAATATGAATACAATATGTAGTTAATTATAGGGATTAAGTCAATCAAGGAATGAATATCAGTCAATGAATTGAGACTTTTTTTGTGGATATCACATGTGCTGATGTCAGCCAGATGTGGCTTTAATTCTTCCTTTGCTTTTTTGGCATGTGCCTTCATGAGGTTGGGTACATCAGATGATATTTGTAACAATGTTCGAGTGTAAAGTGGTACAATTTTATCTTTATTTTCCAGAAGGATATCAGCCGTTGCTCGACCTATTGTGATGGAGGATAAGTGGAATACAGAGAAATACCTAACCAATAAATCTAATTGACGCCAATGCTGCTTTTCTGTAGTGGTTTCATCAATTTGAAGAGTGTAAGCAAGGGCATTATTAGAAATTTAATTCTGCACTAATTTCTTGAAATAACGTCCAAGACCATCAGACTAACTCTTGCAGCTTTATTTCTACGGCATTTAATTGCTTCTGCAATTTTCGAATCTGGGAACATAGTTGTGAAACAAGGAACTATTTTATCAGACACAGCTAGAGGTAAATGACCAATAGCAAGTGCTGTACACTAGTAGGTCTCGGCAGCTATAACTTGATCACCAAAGGATAAAGGCTGAACAGCATTCTTCGAAAAGGATTCTACTATAGTACAAATTGGTGAAAGTTTCTTGAGAATTCCTCTATGATTCTGAGCTGTTTTCTAATGAATGTGCTTAGCAAATACATTAGGATTATATTATTATGTCTTAATAATTTAGAAGAAAATGCAGTATTATAACTCTGTATATTACATTTTGAGAAATTCCAGCTTGAAAAATTGTGTTTTTGACACCTGTTTTCTTCACACCCCAAAAGTTCCTCACATTTCCTCACAGCGTACCATCACTGGGATACCCTCACCTGATATCTATGTTGACATATTGATCTACAACACTACGAACATACGGTTACTCTCATACAAAAGCCTGACCTACATTTACACCACAGGAGCAATTCGGGCCAAGAGTGTGATTCCCTTCCCAGGGGTTATTATAAGACTTCCACGTATTCCTGAAGTTTTACCCACTTTGTTCTCTTCCTTTTCGGTTTCCTTCTCAACGTCGACTTCTCAGGGATCATAATGTTGTAGTCGCCTTCCTCACTGGGACGCGTACCCCATTGGATTGCCTGGTTCACCCAATTTGGACTTGCGGGAAAGTTGTGCCGAACTGCAGTACTTGCCGCGCATATAAGAAAACCGCCCGGGGCATTGTTAAACAAATTATTTAAATAATAGCAGACATTCAGTGCGGCCAGCAAGGCATTAGAAAATAAAAGTCTTTTAGAAATAGACAATGTAAGACTTTATCTTTAAAATTTTATGTCATTTTTAGAAATAGCTGCACTGATTAACTATACTGTAGTACTTATACATCACGAGTCACATCGACTGTACATATTTCATAATAATAAAACAGTTATTGGTATACCAATTTTCATATCAAGGGTACATAGTAAAATATTCAATCACTATTTATTATTAAGTTCGCTATCGCGAACTCAATTGCTGTATTCATTTTTCGTACAACTCTCTATTGCTGTAGCATTGCAGCAATCGACTACTATAAGAATGAGATATTTGAATTTTATGTAAAGCAATATTTTCCCGAAATAAATTTAAAAGAGCTTGTAAAAACAGTAAATTCATGTTTATTAAAACTCAAAGACCGGTTTCGACGCCATCTCGTCAGTTTGTACAACCGTAAATAAGGTAAATCTGGAAAATAAGGTGTAGTTATGCTGGAGGTACATGGTATTGAGTGAGATTCACGTAATAAAAATCATAGTGCATGGATCGAAGTGGTACAAACGCTTAAATAGGTAAAATATTACATCAATAAATAGATAAAATACAGAGCGAAGCTAATAAGTGTGAATCACCAGGGTAAGGCCAGTGCAATTACCGACTGTTCCAGCACACACAAGTTCGGTGTCCGAAGGCGTATCGATACTGCTTCGGCAGCCGGCAAGAGACGCCGATGCCTGTGTCGGAAGAGTACGGAGAAGGATTTGTCGATGTTGATGTTGCAATCGTTTGAGAACAAGTGCTTGCCGATTGCGCTTCGTGGGACGGCTGTGCCTGCTCGGTGGCCCTTCGGGATGTGTTCTTTGATGCGTGTCGATAGATTACGATCCGTCCTGCCGATGTAGCTGGATCCACAGCTACATTTAAAATTGTACACACAGTGGCTGGCGGTGAGCGGATGTAATCAATCTTTTCTTGGTGGAAGTGGGATCGTAGAGATACTAAACGTAAGGATAAGCTTAGCTGCTGTGTAGGTTCGGGCGATGGCAGCTTGCAGGCGTCTGTTGATAATCAAATTAATATGTATTTATCATTATTTTAAACGTATGCACTATCATAAAATACATTCCAAAGTAAAAAAATAGTAGGTGTGATTGTTTTGATACATGTAGTAACCATAATTAAAGAAGTCCCCAGTAGCAGGGACAAGACTTTTATTGTGGTCTTTTCTTTTGTAGTAACCATGTTAGAAAAGGAGAAAGTTAAAAAACATAGAAGAAATGGAATATTTTATATTGACATGGTTTTTAAAATATACTTAATGCAATTAAAAACGTCTGAATATTTTGATTTCAATTCATTAGACTCGTCTTACTATAGGGGTCGCAAAAAACGCGTTTTTTTATAAACGTTAGGCTATTATGGCTAATACTTCATAAACTATCTTAAAACCATGGTTTTGATGAAAACCAAAGAGATCATAATAATAATAATAATAATTTTTTATTCGCTACCAGGGCTTAATTTAACAAATAATAAATCTAACAAATAAATAAAAAGAGAATATTGTTCGGTCAGGTTAACGCAGTAACTATAAACATATAACCTTCATATAAACGAAATAGGACAGCTGTTTGGGAACGAAATGAACTGAGAAACACACAAAGCTTCAAACTATAACTATAAAACAAACAAAAACAACAACAACGAAAGCCTTTGCATAATGAACAAACATAAAAAACGCCCATTAAAATGGGAAAACAAAATTAAACTAAACAATTTTTTAAACCTGAACCGAACAAACATTAAATACAAGTTATTATTTTTTCTTTTGATCCAACCTAAACAAAGTCCCTGGCATGGCTAGGGGTGCCAGAGGAGAAAAACTTCTATCTAGCTGGAAGATGTTTATATGAAATTACCATCATTTTCAGAAACAAGTGTCAGGTGCTTACAAAACTTTTGAAACTCCTTGCGTAACATGTGAGGAGACAAATAGTCCAAAAAAGCTGATATCAACTCGGAAACGCCAGCACTGTCAGAAACATTTTTCCCTCGTCGATGGGTTTCAAAATTCCTGAATATGTATCGGTCCATGAGATTAAAGTCAGGAGAGTACGACGGTTGTTTCACTCAAGTCACTGCTGCATAACGTAACAAATTCTGGTAGTTGGGTAGATAGGGGGCCCCATCTATGTATAGGTAGGTAGGTATCGGGCCCACAGCTGGGTAATGTAGGTAGGTATGGGGCCCACAGCTGTGTATAGGTAGGTAGGTGTGGCCTCACAGATATGTATAGGTAGGTAGGTATGGGGCCCACAGCTATGTATAGGTAGGTAGGTGTGGCCCCACAGCTAGCTGTGTAGATAGGTAGTAGGTAGGGGCCCTATAGATGTGTACAATTGTAGGTAGGCAATTAAGGTCCCTACAGCTGTGTATACAGTAGGTAGGTAGGTTTAGTGAGCGCCACAGCTATGTATAGGTAGGTATGGATCCCACAGCTGTCTATAGGCAGATAGGGCCCCAAAACCTGTGTATATAGGTAGGAAAGGGGTCCATATAGATGTATCTAACCTTTGCTCAAAAGTTATGACAACGATGAACGACACCCTTTTTGAAAAAAGGGAAAAGTGCTACTCCCTTCCTTCTAAAGTCGCGATCTCTCAACAGAAAGGCCACAGCTCTTCTCTACCGTGGCCCACCTTGGGTGGCAAAGGGCCCTGTTTGGATAAGAGCCCAGCTTAGACAGGAAAAGGATTCTGCTTGGATAAGGGCCCATTTTGAGTGGGAAGGGCCCTTTCTCAGAAATTTCTAGGGGCGCTTAGCCTCCTCTGCCCCCCCCCCCGGTGCCGCGGTCCATGATATGTAGGATAAATTGAAAGAATCCGGAGAAACAAAGTGTTCAAAATCAAGACTAAATAGTGTGAACACGATAGAAGTTGTGAACAAATTTTCAATAATAATTAATTAATTACATAACTATATGGTATCAAACTGCATGGTAGGGAATAATAGTAGTGCCTGGCTCAAAACAACTACATCCCCCCCCCAAAAAAATCGACTATTAAAAATAATGTTCAAAACCCCTAGGCTCTAATTTGGAACCAACACAATCCATAAAACGAGCAACATCCAAATATAGAAGCTCTATGCAAACTAAGGCTGATGCTTATTGCACATAAATTTATCCATTTTATCAACCAGACAAATGTATAGCCTATCAAGGCATGCCACTAAGTGATAATTCTCACAGAACTTTAACAAACAGGTTAAATTTTGAAATAAGTGCTAACCATTATTCAATCCAAAAATAAGGCAGCCGATCATTCTGCTATTATCTAGAACTAGCGAAGGTATCCGGCTTCGCTCGGGGGATACATAGGGCAATAAAATACCCAGGAAACAACCTAACTTTCAATTAAATATTTGTTCTGATGATTCAGTAGGAAAAGGCAGAGAGGAGAGTATTGTTAAGAAATACTTTCTTTGCATCAAATCGGGGCCAACTCAAGGGGGCTACTGGGCTTAAAACCTGTCTATATAGTCATAAATTGACCTTTTGGAATGTAACCAATTTTACTTATAAATTTCGCGGTATACTACTCTCAAATGTATTCGTAGTAAAATAAAACAGTAGGATGTAATTTTAAATATCGCATTGTTTTCACCTGGTTTTAAATAATTTAAAATTTTCTGTCTATTATAAATGGCACGTATAATATGCTTATGTTACTCCCAGTGAAACGCCGGTTCATTTGAGATCCTTTGCAACCCTCTGCCATGTTCCGTTCTTGAGTTATAAGCGTACAGAAGGACATTGCGACAGATCACCACAAATATTGTTAGTTATAGATGACCTATATAGGCACTACCACCAAGATAACTAAAAACAAAAACAACTTTAAAGACAAAATTATGAGAAACTAAAATAAATAACTGCATTTATCTTCTGTCATCAAGAAGTTCCTCCAACAAACTCTGTGCTTATATATACTGTATAATATCGGACTC
The DNA here is from genome assembly GCA_032274565.1 of Nematoplana nigrocapitula. Classification (NCBI taxonomy): domain Eukaryota; kingdom Metazoa; phylum Platyhelminthes; order Proseriata; family Nematoplanidae; genus Nematoplana; species Nematoplana nigrocapitula. The sequence continues at coordinate 2,411 of JAUYWV010104463.1, read as the reverse complement.
GGACTGCATCACTCTTTTATAAACTTTTAACCAATGTATGTGTGTGTGTGACATTTGGTGACTTGGATGTAATATTTTCTGTTTCTTTTTGCGCTGAAATGTAGCGTATTGTTGAAATTTAGAGCCTGACACAGATCAACGCATGGCTGCCTCCTATTTATTATTATTCCATGAGATTTGTATTTGTATTTACTTTTCACTAAATACATTATTATTAGTAACACTTTTCAGTGCCGGTATCATACGAAAGATGAACTGGAAGAGATGGGCAGAAAGACGAGAAAGATCATGACCATGCCATTTACAGATATATGGACCCAAGAGGAGATGCGGACAGATTGTACGTCAAGCGATAAGAAGGTGGGCGGGGACTGTTGAGTGACCAAGACTCTTTGGAGAAGGAGTAAAGGAGCATACTCGTAAAGTAAAATACGCATCAGAAAACAAATATATATATAGAAGACTGATGCAAGAAGGAGTTCTCTAGTGGGATGAATAAGAAAACGGCAGAAAATATGAAAAGAAGTAAATGACTTAAGATAAAAGTACAATGCTAAAAAACGAACTATATCTAAACAATTCTTGGGCCAATGTGGCAAAAGAGAAAAGTTGGAAATGGCTGACACAGAAAAAAATGAAGAAAGAAAGAAACAGAAAGACGTCCCATGTCAGTACAAGATGAGGTCATAGGAGCAAACGCCGTCAAAGAAAAAATTAACAAGCAATAAGAACTTCGCAAATGTAGAAATATGTCAATCAAGTGACGATGACTGTGGGAAAACTCTTCCATAACTGTATTGTGTCGTCGATAAGCGTCCTAAGCAGTCTAGACTACTGTCAGTTCAACAGTTCATTCGTTGGTTCGTTCGTTGCTCCTGGCCGCTTATATAATTGCAAGGGCGTCGTCTCCTGGTTGCCCTAGAGATTCGAATTCGGGCTCTAGCTTGCCGATCTCTTCCAAGAAGCGGGCTATATTCCTATTGTCTTACAGACCTTCTTCCTTCCTTTCTATCCCGAAGATTTCTTTTCTTTTCCATTCCCATCTTGGACATTTCAGCCTGATATGCTCTACACTTTCTCCCTCTTTCCTCACACATCAGCCCTACAGTCGGCGCGCTCGACGCCTGAATGTCCCAGGTGGTCTTCACCTGCGCTGGTGACCTAACGGCACCATCGTTGGAACCTACAGCAGGTCTTCTCTGGAGACCTCTGGAGCTCACTCGCAGTAGTGCAATGAGATCAAGACCGATGTTAGCCTGCAGGATATATATTCATGTCTTGGTCGCAGAACCTCGATGAATTTTCATTCCTAATTTTAAAAAGAAAATAATAAATAAGAGCATTAAAATAACCATTTGGTTAATCAGGTTCTTGAATACATCTGAATTATGCTCAACTGTCAAGTCTCAGAAAGCAGTAAATCTATTACCGGATGTAAATGTAACTAAAAATAGATTTTTATTAGCATGAATAAATTTAATCGTCCCAGAAAGTAGTAGCAAGCTATTACCGGTCATAAAGTTTACCAAACTTTATATCCACCCTGCAGGTATAGGATCTATGTAACTTCGGGCACACTGTAAATTTTATGAATGGACATCACCGCGTGATAAATACATCAAACATTAAAGGAAGGATGGGACGTAGTAATCAAAATAATGCACTGGATATGTATTGAGGCCTAAAAGAGGAGACCTAAAGAAATGACAGAACTACAGTACAATTAGTCTTATTAGCCACTCTATATAGTAAAGACCTCAAAATCCTACTAAACCGTTTAAATCCGGAGGTGGAATGAATTCTATAGCAGAAGAACAAGCCGGATTTCGGGCAGGAAGAAGCAAAATTATATAATAATAAATAATAATTTATTCAGAAAAATACAGTTACAGATCAATATATACTTTAGTACAATAACAATGACAATGGATAATAAAATAAAATGTGCATATGTGTTTTTCTAGGATTTGGAGGCAGATTGTACTGATCGAGCCGATCCCAAATATTAATATGCTAAAAATATGTTCATCGGCAATTATTAAAGCGCAATTAACATCAACAAAGTACATGCCCATTAATTTGAGCTACGGCTAGATGGACAACAAACAGAATTACATTGATACATTTGGAATGCTGACCTTCGTTCTCTCTAAGACAATGGCACTGCCTGTTTCTCGTCGACCCAGTCAGGATTCCGGAAGAGACTATCAACGACTGATGTGCTCCGCCGTCGTGTATGAGACATTCAGAAAGGCTTCCGCATGCCCAAACAACATCAACGCACCTTCACAAGGCTCGTAGACCTTAGCCGAGAATTTGATAAGGTCAATCATGAGTAGTAGGAGTTTGGTTGGATCTAACTCACCTAAAAATAGATTTTGGGAATTCCCTTAGCAACCATGGGAATTCCC
>JAUYWV010104452.1:0-13134 GCA_032274565.1 Nematoplana nigrocapitula | reverse complement strand
TTCCTTCTTGGGTCGTTTTGTTCACATCGTCTGAATCTCTCCCAGGTTATGATGCTGTTGTTGATTAATCTTCTTTCATTTGCTCCGATCCGGTTTCTAGTCTCAGGAAGTCAGTGGGACACGTTTTCGCCAGTCTACCTATGATGTTGCAGCTGAGTGAGGCCAGGCTATAGTGAGTTTTATGAATGCTTTCTGCTAATACTCAGGTACCATTTACAGCTTTTTGAAGTGACACGATAGCCAACCAGGCGGACAAGCTCTCTTGGATTGGATTGAACGACATGAATTAAAGCTATATTTAAATTTTCATTTGCTTTTTTAGGTTGAACGCCTTGATGGTGATTGGCCCGCCAAATTGAATGTCGGTTTACTGCATTTTGACAGCATAGAAGAGCTGCATAGATGGTCAAACAGTGATCATGCTTTTCGGGGTATTGACAATTTGGATACTTATGTTCTCCCTCTGGCAAAACCGCTGCCCGAATCAGGTAACCCCAGCTACTATACAGTATATCTATGCACTTCGTTCCACATAATCTGTTGTTACTCGACTTGTACTGTATTGTATGTACACTTATAGCCGATTTACCTACTCTATGATGTTCACAGTCAACAACGTGACTTAAAGTGGCTTATAGAATGTATGCGCCGCGGAGTTTTGATAAGATTTCGTTATTGATTTTTTGAAGAGGTACATTGAATATATATTCTCGATTCTTTAATCTTTTTATTTCAAAGCTATTTGGAAAATCGGAAAGTCTTAAAATAATTTTATTAAATATCTATGCTTAAAATATTTTGTTTACAACTTTGATCAGTTTTTCATATGATATATTCACTCACGAATTATAGTGACGAAAAGCTTTTTAATCTTATTTGAACTTCAAATGAGAAAATAAGACGATATGACGCATATATATATATACTGTAATACTTAATGCAATGTTCCATTGTAAAACAATTAATTATGGATAGAATTCACAGTGCACATTTTTACTGGAATCAAAAGATGCATCCTATATTTCCACAAGGCTATCCGGTGATGGGTCTGCTCCATGTGAAGAAAATGTTGGATCGACAGGCAATGCTAGATTGCGGACATGCAGTGGGCAAGACGAAAGCCAAATACGGCGGCATCTCGCGGGTCGCCTTCACTCAGTGCATGGACAGGTTGCACGGCAGTGGACAGTTGGGGGGAGTTGCTCTTTCACTGTGGCCCTCGCTTGATGCACTGGGCGATTGGTTTCATTCGGGTAGGTATAATCAGTCAACTCTTAAGACGAGATAGCAACTGGATGTATGTATGTATATAGTAGAATTTGTTTGGATATGACTTACAGTATATACAATTTGATACTATCAGCTGGATGAAGGGGATACCCATTGCAGTCCAGAAGAAGTAAAGCTTTTGCTATTTAGTTTAGTCCAATGTAAGATCTGTTTTGTTCTTCGGTAAAGTTCTAGCTGCGACCAAGTGCATATATTGCTTTCTGTTGCAGTCAAGCAATGGTTCCGAGATACATGATTGGGTTAGATAAGGGCTGTCTTTGGGGTTAGGCGCAGATAGGCTGGGCCTACCCACTATTTTCACACCTAAAGTGGGTTAGATTTGTTTGGTGAATAAAACGACGAAATCATTGAGTGACCAAGCGCCATTTATGCACCAAAGCAATTCCAAAGATCAACTTTCCAGAGGAGGGTCTGCGGAGTGAGTGCTGACGAGATGGAGTAGTCTATCCAGAGGGAATGCAACTCGTTGCACGATCCTCTATTACTAGTCCATCACTAATTATTGAACATAAAAACTGTATGATCATAACAAACACTTTCCCTTAGCAATACAACTTTCGGTTATTCAATTATTATATCTATATAGCATAGCATTTCTGAAAGGCCGTTTCGAAAATCACGGTGTGTTTAGTTATATCTCTAAAGAAAATAAATAATTTTACACTATATTGTACTACATTGTTGATTTATTTTTTATTTCCAGATGATTACAAGGAATTTCTCAAAATACGTCGAGAGGCGACATCGTCAGATTTAATTGGATTCGAACTGGAAAGACTGTAAATAACATACAATGTTTGCTTATCAGTTTAAGCAGATTAACTTGACATTTGATTATAGCTTTTATAATGTCATGCTGGCACCTGATTCATTAAAGATATTAATTCAAAATGTTTTTTGTTCTGATATAATAGTAATAATAAGTTCTGTGATAATGCAAAAATTGGACTATTTTATTCATAACAATTGACGGTTGTTAAGGGTTATCGTTACAATCGTATCCTAATTACCAGGACAGAACTAACAAATGTCAATGTAAAGTAGTCACAAATGTTCATACGAACTCACCCGCTCAACAACAGGTAGTAAATGATTGAGGAGTGTCCAGGAGAATCGTGGTTTGTCTTTAAGAAAATAATACGCTTCTCTCAAAGTATCACCATCAGTACTTGGATACTGTCCCGATTCGTTGGCATTAGAATATTTGACAAAGTACGAATATGGACGATTGTCGCTCTGCCCGAATCTTGTCTTATTCTTTAGAAAATCAGATAATAATAGCGGTTTTTCATTTTTGAATAAGTTTGAACATAGTCAGTCTTCTCCGTCAAGTCTTTGTCTCAAACTTATTGTGTTTCTTTGAAGCTCAAATAACGTCTTGAGGCTAATAAATTTTGCCAGATATGAGAGGCTCTAGTCAGCCACAGCACGCAGTCGCTCCTCTGGCCGTCGAGACAACCCCTCCAGCCGTCTAGTCAACCCGGCACGCAGCTACTCCTTCCATCTCCGACTGGCCGGCGGTGCCGTTGCCACCACCGAGTTCTTTACACGCCAGGAAGCCTTCCGACAGTCGACTCACTGACGGGCGTACACGCCAGGAAGACCTTCCGACCGTCAACTCACTGACGGGCGTACAGGAAGCCTTCCGACCGTCGACTCACTGACGGGCGTACACGCCAGGAAGCCCTTCCGACCGTCGACTCACTGACGGGCGTACACGCCAGGAAGCCCTTCTGACCGTCGACTCACTGACGGGCGTACAGGAAGCCTTCCGACCGTCGACTCACTGACGGGCGTACAGGAAACCTTCCTACCGTCGACTCACTGACGGACGTACACGCCAGGAAACCCTCCCGACTTCAACCCACAAGGTCCAGACGTCTCCTGGTAGCGTTTCGCTGGGGGAAGCTGTGTAGCGGGCGTCCGAAAAAAATGCTCTTTAATCTGTCTGAGCACAGATTATGTATATTCTACAACATATGCGCATTACTGACAGTCTAGACTTTGCATTTAGTTTTAAAGTAATGTATGGCTCATTTACACTGTTTAATTTTATAGAAGAATTGTAAAATTCTGTTTTATTTAGAGAATGAGCATTTTTGAAAAATCAGTCAGATTATCCTAATTTTATATATCAGCTGCGCCCCTGCTTCGTAGAGATAAACTCTACCTGCCCGATATCTACAAGAATATATGTAAAATCATGTCATGAACATTTTATTACTGTACAAAAATCTGAGTTGGGCTAGAATTGTTTTGGGCTTTATAAGGTTCAATGTTTCTCCGATCAAGCTAAAACGTACGATGCTATACATATTTTACCAAAGAACATTGCTATATACAAAAGTTAATATTGTAAACAATTGCAGTTAAATACCGAATTTCATCCAGCATACTGCGCTATGGATTTAAGCTACTCGATTAAATTGGGATAAAACTGGTTTTCAACTCTTTAGTATGTAAAGTCTATAAATTGAAAGAATTAACAATATGGAAATAGAATATCAACTGAAATTAGATTTTCACCAAGTATTTGTAATCAAACAATGGTTAATAAAATTTGGTCATGCCTTTCAAAGGAATAAAAGATTTAATTGCAAAAATAGTATTATATATATTAATTTACCTAGAGTATATTATGTATGACTATGTGAGTAATAAGTATTGCACCGATTTCTATTGTGCAATTATTGTTAATAAACGTTTATTCATTCATTCATCTAGCCGCACTAGATGCCAATTTTATATTCAAATTTTAGTAATCCCAGCTTTATTCTGAGAATATTTGTTTCTTTTGCTGTCGTCGTCGTCGTGCGATCGGGGAAGGGGACTACACTTATACATCGGGATACCGTTTCTTGTACTTCTCCCAGAAGCCGGGTGCCTGTTATGTCACCAGGCTGCTGAGGTCATTGATATCTCATTTTTCGGGGAGGCTGCTGATTGTCGGGCACTCTAACGTGAGATATTCCACTCTCTCAGTCTCGAGATTGCATGCTCTGCAAGTGTCAATTTGGTTGAGACCGATACGCTTGCTGTTGATTGTCTGCACAGTAATACCGCATAAATGTTTCTTTATTGCAAAGTAAACAGATTGTAGATACGTGTTATAGTTTTATTTAGCTCATGAATATCTCAGTTGACACGACACATGCACTTTTTTACAGGAAAATCACTGTCGAATTTTTATATGTTTCGTGATATCTCTATATAATATCGCAGATCTCAGTAGTAAATAAGCTTATAATATACTGTATATTCATAAATTTTAACCATTTTTAAAAGTTCATACGTAAATGTATGACTTCAGTTTTCGGCTTAGTTTATTTTATTGATCTGATTTTGTGTGTTTCTTTTTTCGTTTGCCTTATGATAACAATTGGGGCATATACCTGTTGTCAAGCGAACTTAAAAATGTCGATTTGTTACAGATGATCTATTTATTTCGAATGTATCATAATTACTTCTAGATATCACTGCCAATTTCATAGAATTTTACAAATAATTCAGAGATAATTTGAAAATCCAATCCAAAAGAGCCTTCCGCCTTGCTGAATACGTATATATTGTCTATAACGTTTAAACAACCATGTGCTTCTCAGTACATACTTTATGTATAGTGATTGAATTTTCTTTTAAATTGAAATCGTTTCACAAAAAAGTTTAGATAATGACATCAGTAAATTTTGTTTACACACGCAAAAACTAGACTGGGCATACGTGTGATACCTTTATCTCAAATAACATATAATTGTAGGAAACTTTGAAAACAAGACAACACACAATAAAAACACAGAAATACCAGTGTGACAGCTGATACATGTGCACCCAGCGTCATTGCTCCAGCTCCAATTTTCGCAATTTTTATTGGAACACTTCGATTGACATTCATTAGGTGAGCCCTTATCATCTAAATGTAAATGTAAAACAAGAACGGACACGGCTATTACTTTTCTTCTATCGCTGTACTCATAGAAACAAGTATATATGCTTATATTGCGTAAGTGGAACGTCTGAAATCAGTGTAAAATAAAATAAGAACAACTGATAAAATATTACTTTATTCTGAACCGGTTTCGGGGGCGACCCCCTTTTTCAACAGAATATTAGCGAGACAAGGTATGTAAATAGAGTTCTATACCAAAAGTAATATAAGTCGGTGAGTACAGTAAAATAGATGTAATAAGATTGATGTAGTAATAGCATTAAAATATATTACAAAAAAATGGAGATCCTGCTAAATGAAGTTTCCTATTTAAGACAAATTGTCTTCTCCATAGCGCCTTTCGTACCTACTCTAATTGGACTAATTTTAATAATGAAATTATTGCCCTTAAAATTATTTTCAGTAAAAATGGCCACCACATTAACCTCGTCCTACTATACGCTAAAACTATGTATTCATGTTTAAATCCTGTCTGTAAATACGTCTCTCAATACCGATAATACTGCCACTTTTTCACTTTTCCGTTTATTGGCAAACCCTCTATCATTCTCAAAAAGCAGCTACTTATAATATTTAAAAGTAAAAATATAAACATAACTATCGCTTTCCGTTCATTTAAAGTTCGCAAATTATTTTTCTCTGAGGGATCGTACTCCTTATGCCTTAAATTCATGTCTGGTCTATCGGTTTAATTGTTCGGTTGATCCGAAACCTATAACCTATATTGGTAAAACCATCAGATATCTTTTTAAGCGCATCCAGGTGTACTCACATCCTAATTCAGTCATAGCTCTTCACACGATAATTTCAAGATTTCGGACAGTTCCATTCATCATTTTTACTCCAAATAAAAGATGCATTACACATTAAATCAGCCAACCCTATCTTAAATTTTACTGTAATGTATGTTAATACTTTCACTACATCAACCTTACATCGATTTTACTGTACACACCAACATCCATTGATTTTGTTTTAGAACTCTATTTACATAGTACCATGTCTTAGTCTCGCTGATATTCTGTTGAAGAAGGGTCGCTCCCAAACCGGTTCAGAATAAAGTATGCTTATAATTTGAGATAATAGACTATAGTTAAATCACAACCTATGGACATACTAACTTTAACATCGTGTATTATGGATGATGTTTTCTTCTTTGCAGAGATAAATTGTATCAAATAAAGTGTCAGCTTTGAGATCCAGAAGAAAACGTTTTATCATTCTGTAATCTAAAGATGTGTTTATTACTTATCTTTTATGGCTGTACTCATAAAAATCGGTTTACTGATTTTTAGATACTACTATAAACTTATGATTGCGAGTCTTGTCTTGGGCTATGAGTGCCAAAAAAAGGTGAATGCTTTCGAATTATGTGCATATAATATGATACACCCGACGCTAAAATGATTATGAAAGAAAAATATGTAGACTGACTTGTACATAATTTAAAGAACAAAAATGTACCTCAGTACCCACTCCGTGGCATTTCCCTACGTTTTAAAAAGAAGCTTATTTGTCTACTGGAAGAATATTACAACTATTTTTCTCTTTGAAACCTCACTTATACTTCAATGTTTTCGCATATTCATGAATCATTTTTACGAGTATGAGTACAGTAATTTAAATTATCAGATTCTAAAGGGTAATTTCACAGCTACTCCTTAGGAGTACTTCATTGGCCTGATTAATTCTTAACTAATCTTGGTACGCAAATAGTAAGTTTCAGCTTAACATTAGTTCATATCTGACCCGCGTCCTTGTGCGTTAAGTGATTGCTTACAGTATATATATATACATTATAAAATATACAAATTAACCTTACTGTTCGGACAGCCCTCGCACTGACAACCGGATAAACTTTGCCAACTCCACGAAGTGCATTGCTTTTCGTTACACCCCTTCTCACACTGGCTAAATTTGTCTTCTTTGGGCGGTTCTGAAGGAAAAATTAATTAGAATATAAGTTATACGTAAAACGTGTAGTCAAATGAGTAAAACAGTACCTAAGTAGTATAGCTGTCTGCTTAACGCTAGTTCACTCCGAGTCCGGATTTACTCACACCATGGGCATTTTGCTTAGAAAATATATTACACAGGTGAAATAGATTTACGTAGGTGAACTAGACTAAGGCAGTTGAATAAGTTAAATAAATATTTGCATGAACGAAACAAAGGCCCAAATCGAGAACTATATTCTTTCTGCTCTTTGAGTGATCCGCAAGTGATTTCAATGTTTTTTCAATTTTTGTTATTAAAGAATAATGTCATTAAGCAATAATGACAACATTAGGCTATAGTATGGCCGTTTGGCACTGCACTTTCCCGGAAATATAAAAAACACCATACTGTTTATAAACATTGAAAAACAAAATATCTTTTTTTAAATGTAATATGTTGCAATGGTAAATACAAATGTTACTAAAAACATAATAGTATATGGCCCTGTAATATGAAACTACCCTCCCTTCGGTCGATCCGAAGTCTACCTATATTGGTAAAACCATCAGATATCCTTTGAAGCGCATCCAGGTGTACTCGCATCCTAATTCAATCATAGCTCTTCACACGATAATTTCAAGATTTTGGAAAGTTCCTTTTTACCATTTTTACTCCAAATAAAAGATGCTTTACACATTAAAATTTGCCCAACCTATCTTCAATGTTACTGTAATATATATTAATATTTTTACCAGGGACTACTACAATATAAGTATTCCATCTGACTTTTACTACATAAATCTTACATCGATTTTACTGTACACACCAACTTCCATTGATTTTGTTTTAGAACTCTATTTACATATGCTATTCTGATATATCTGATATTCTGTTGAAGAAGGGTAGCCCCCAAAACCGGTTCAGAATAAAGTATGCTTATAAATTGAGATAATACATAGACTATATAGTTAAGTCACAAGCTATATGGACATACTAACTTTAACAACGTGTATTATGGATGATGTTTTCTTCTTTTCAGAGATGAATTGTAAACAAATAAAGTGTCTGCTTTGAGAACTAGCAGAAAACGTTTTATCATTGTGTCATCTAAAGATGTGTTTATTACTTCCTGTATCTTATATGACTGTACTCAAAAACAGATTTGCTGTTTTTTTTAGATACTACTATAAACTTATGATTGCGAGTCTTGGGATATGAGTGCCAAAAAAGAAAGAAGGTGAATGCTTTTGAATTATTTGCATACAAGCGGATTCTCAGAACATGTTGGACAGAGAGAAGTACAAACCAGTGGATTCTAGAAAAAAGTTAGAGTCAAGAAAAGAGTGCTTCTTTCACAAATAACACACGGAAAGCTGGCCTTTTTCGGACACGCCGTTTGAAGAAATGGTCTTGAAAAATAAATTATGCAAGGAATGGTCGAGGGGAGCAGATGACGAAGTAAACCAGTCCTGAGAAGGAACGCAGATATCAAACTTGCAACCGGGTCAACATTACAGTATGACGATGAATCAAGACGTTTGGCGCATGATTGTGAACACAGCAGCTGATCTATCGGCCAACTGACTCGAAGAAGAATAAGAAGAGATAAAACGGATCAATTTTCTTTATATAAAATCAAACCAACAATAGGGAACAAAGAACAATTAGATCAACTCAAGGTCTTATAAAGAATATGCATATACTTATGATTTAGTCCACTTTAACTGGCCCAAAGTTATTTAAATTTTATGTTTTTAGATATTACATTCAGACATTTACTCTAGATAGCAATTCATCATTGCCATATATCTCAACCACATCAATATCTACATCCAAGCGTTCTCTTAATTATACGAACATTGTTTTGTTGCTGTTGATGTTCGTATTTTGGAGAAAAACATTACTTAAGTACTACAAACAGGCTGTTATGTTGTTCGATAAAACTTTTATATAAGATCTGGATTTCATCAACCGGTACTCAGTATTATTATTATTAATAATAATTTGAAACTTATTCATATTGTTCCCCGATTTTGTAGTGGAATGTAAAGTCTTTGTAAGGTACGAATAAATCTTTCAGGCATTAAATGAAAAGTAGTGATATGGAAGGTTCGACTGTATTATGGAACAGATTGTGTACCTTTCGCAAAATCTTTTTTCGAGTTGAAAAATTTTGGCGATCAGTAATAGACATGCATTTTATTTGTTTTACTATATAATAATATTTTTAAAAGAATAATCCAAAAAATAGTACTGGCCATTAGCAGAATATCGACTTGACGAACCTTCATAAACTTTCTATTTTTACTCAATCTACATGCAAATATTAATGTTTGTAGACTGTTAACAACTGTTTTATATCTTGAAAACAGCAGTAGTACTCTTAAACAGTGTTATATTTACAGTATTGCTGGGAAGTCTAGTACAACAAAATCTACGTAATGACGTTGAAAAAGTGACTGACTTTCAACGAAAATCACCCCGTGACAAAACAATTGATCTACTGTTCAACCTATAAGTATTATTATTTTTGGTGGTGGAGGTTTAGTAAATATGGTTGAAAAATATTATTCCCGAAAAAAAAAGCTCAGCAAGATGTTTTTGTAATTGAGTACGCGGTCAGCAAAACATGGGAACCTCGTCCAAAAATCAGACAGATTAACAATTTTGGTTACTAATTTAGTATTATCAAGACTTAGAAAAATAGTTCCTTTGTTTAGCGATGTGGAAAATAAGGTAGAGGAGTCACTCGGGTGTATTAGAAATTCGCTTTTCGACAAGCCCTCGAATCATATCAATCATTTCTGAAAAGTGAAGTTCTGTTATACTGTACATGTACAATATGAATAAGGATGACAATGAAGATTTTGTAGAAGAGGAATTTCCTGAACGAATGCTGACTGCTTTTGGAAAAGACGAGGTAGAGAAAAAAGACGGCTACGCTGATGATAAAGCTAGCTATGTAGTCTACAGTATATAAATGTCAATGATGCATGACTATATAGACATACGTGTTTTATTTGGAAAACATATATCTGGATTGATTAAACTGTTCCTAATTTCACTATAATTTAAAAGGATTTCGTTAAAATACTAGACTTGGTATCTGGAACGATCAGAAAACGTATCTCTACGAGTACACTGATATAAGATAATAATAGTATAAGAGTAATCAGTTGTGTAATAATAAACTAAAAAAAATTGTTGAAATGGTACTCATTAACAGCAGATTTTCTAAACACAAACCCTTCTTATAATATCGTTATTACTCTTCCAATCTAAATTATGACAGCAAAATGGTCACTACAGATGGATGTTGGCTGCAACAAACCGAGATCGTGCTCCGACCAGAGAAAATGGAAATATTGGTTTACCAAATTATTGTCTAAAGGTTAACTTCAACAGAGTTCAAATGGTTTCTCCCAATCAGAATAAAATGAAAGCAATATCAGTAAAGAATTCAATACACACCAAATTTTCATATAAAAATTCAGAAAAAATTTGTATACTACTACTATACTCTATTGGCCACATTCCCATAGTGGAGGCAAGCGTGCTTTCAGCCTGGATCCAGTAGAGTTAGACAAATCTGCACTACTATTTCATATGAAAGTGGTGTGGTGTACTAGGCCGAGCGGTGGCGAACTAATGCAGGCAGAATGCTTGTACACCATTTTAAAAATCAACGCAAACCGTTGAACAATAGATAAGCCATATTTCATGTTTTGTCCACATACAGTATATTGGGAGCAGTGGTAGGTATTGGTTTGTTCTCCTAAGCCTCTTTCTCAACCACCAGATGCAGTGGTCTATAGTATGTCTAAAAGTGAACGAATTCTCTCTCCTACCAGAGCAACTAGTGCAGCGACATCCAGTATCCTTTTGCCAAATTCCACCACTACATCTCCTGATTTGGCAGGTGGATTTGCACTCTTCCATATTGTCATCAGTTTCCTCATCATCATCATCACCATCTGTAGAGTTGAACAAAAGAAAATGGTTTGCTCATTAGCGGGTCAAATCAAATACATTTACAGTAAATATGCTTGGTTAAACAGATAGGTTAGGAATTATCGAATTGTCACAAAAACCCAGGAGAATTTCTTGGCCCGCAAATATTCACTGATGAGTACAATTTGAACTTAATTTGGTTTCGACGCACATAGCAAAATACTTCCATAAAAGACTTTGCTACTCTTTAGTAGTATGGCGGTATAATAGCGGAATATATACTTATCTTCTTCCTTACGGCCCCGGAAAACCGCCTAGAAGAACCGGTATTAGAGCAAACGAAGTATTAAGGACCGCTAATACTCGAATAACACAGTTTCCAGTCAGGACGAAGGAAATTTCATTCAAGCCGAGTCGGGACTCTACCATCTCGATGACAGCCTACTGTACCCACTGAACCACCTCGTGTTTGTCATTCAACACGTATTTTCTAAACATCTAAATGGCGACATTTCGTGAGACACCCCTATTCATATCTAAGTAAATTTCTTATCTATATGACGTTTTATTAATCGGCACCCTGCAGTATGCTGTTAGATGAAGTGTGTACAATGAATTATTTCATTTAACTTGTTTTGATTTTATGTAATGTGTTAAAAACAACATATTCATAAGTAAAACACACAAATAATATAATATACATTATATCCTATATGACATATTTACTGTATAAATATAGACTAAGTGGTTAGGCCTACATCTGGGGTAGGTTGCATAAAACTCTATCTAATAAAATATCAGTTCTCATAAATCCGTTGCATAAAGCACTAATATATTTATACGTTATTATCTAGTAAATCGATGAGTTCTCCTACACGCTCCTGAGTGCCTAATTATAGACAGGGGCGCAGCGCTAATATAATCTAATAATCTCAAATTACCTTAACATTTGGTATCAATTTTTTTTATTTGTCTTAAAATTTTGCAGCTACGCTCCTTTTTAAGAAAAGGGAATATAAAGTATATGTACAATGATTTCGGGCAGTCCAGTGTAATAGCTGCCGGCTGCCTGTCCCCCTTGATAGCGTGCGGCAGAAAACGCTCTGTAATCTGGTTGAGCGCAGATTATGTATATTCTAGATACTAGATGTTTACCTTGCGAGCGCTTACTGACTGAGTCAAGTTTTTGCATTTAGTTTTACAGTATGGCTCATTTACACTGTTTAATTTTATAGAAGAAGTGTAAAATTCTTTTTTATTTGGAGAATGATAATTTTTTAAAAGTTAGTCAGATTACCCTAATTTTATATTGTACTGTATATCAGCTGCGCCCCTGATTATAGAAACAAGAAGGAATGCCACTTGATAACGTCCATGCTATTGGTTACGGCTGCTGTGTCGTCAGCTGAATGACGCACTTGGATGATGCGGGTGGGGCTGTGGGGGAGGGTTGTCCACAGAGGCTCTCGTATGTGGTCGTCTCTTAATCAACTCATATGATATGTATCCACTCCCTAATGCTATAGGTACGCACATTAAAGCTTGGTGTAAATTATCAAACCATGAAGAATTAGGTAATAGACAATTCAAAGGATCTATTGCTTGGAGAAAAATTACTGAATGTTAAATTCACTTTGACAAACAAAAAACAACAAAAAATAGAAATATAGAAAAATGAACGAATAGTAGGTATACATGTCTGTTTAAATTCGACAGCGAATAATCTGAAAAACAGTAAAGTTTATTTAATTTTATGCGCTTCTCGAACTAGCGCGTTCACGCCGCGCGTGTTCATCCCCGCTGCTATTGTCGTTGTTGTTGTTGTTGTTATTACTCGCGGCGCAGCTACCGCCGATCACTGCTTGACTTTCTTCCGGAACCATTTCCAGTACCGGGCGACTCCCACCGGCCTGTTGCAGAGGTCTGCCATTAAGCCGATGCCCTCCGCCCGTCTCCTGGCCTCTCCCGCCGGGCACCTGAGAAGAACGTGCTCCTGGTCCTCTGCCTCT
>JAUYWV010104441.1:0-13138 GCA_032274565.1 Nematoplana nigrocapitula | reverse complement strand
GAGACTGTTGAATCATGCATTTAAAATGACGAAGCATCATTATTTTATCAGGTGCCAGTAGCTTGATTTAGTATAAAATCAGTGAGGAACAAGGCACTACCCCACTCCTCCTAGCATACCATTATCAAGAAAATACTATCTTTCAGGCTATAAACAAACTATAGTGCGCTTATTAAAGTCTAAAACGTAATTGAAAAGGCTCCATGACCTATTTGCAACCGACCGATTATACGCATAACCTATTTTATAACACTACGCAGCCAACATCATTGGAAGAGTGTATTCGTCTATTAAGATGTTCTTTGTTATTTCTGAAGACTGAAACTTTTTGACGAAGCATTGGAAACAACTTTTAACGTTTCTACAAGTCGCGAGAGTCATCCCCAGTGGAAGTTTTCCAGATTCTTTACCAGAACTTTGATAAATGTCGAACTGGGACTTCATCAAAGTTAGTTATTTTGGATGGACTATTACCTTCATCAAAAAAGAAAAATCATGTCCAATACACTTCTCCACGATCCGATCCTTTGAGAGTTGAGACCTTGGAGAGGATGTTTTTAAGATCTACGTTCTTTCCCTCGCTGATACGCTCGATCCCAATGCAACACAATGATCGCAGCCTTAACGCTTCCCCCTTCTCTCTCTATGTGTGTTAAACTTTAGTCTATAAACAAAAGTGTAATGCAACGTTCAATTGTTTTCCGAAAAGCATTTGATTGTTATCTTCCTTTGAGATATCGCAGATACTAGTGAGGACTATAGCGAAGATGCAAATGAAGCTGTGGGTATTACACGCATGGCAATAGACGAGATCTTAGAGGAAGAAGAGAAACAATCTAGCATATACAAGCTGTCTAAGAAGGTTATTGACCGACTTCACTACTACTTTTCGGTCGAAGAAAAAGTCGATGTTAGTGGTTACTTATAAAATCTTCTTTGAGAAAGAAATTACCAGTCGTAAAGAGGAAGAAGACGAAGAAAGTAATGGGCACGAATCACATACCTCAGAGAAATTGTCAGTGTTAACTGGAGAGGATGACGATGATACGACGCAGCTACTTCGGCTTCAGAGAACATCTCAATTGCAACTGACGATGATGAAGACGTGGCTACTTGTGCTTCTTATTGTACTTGACTGACTTAATATACTGTAACAAATTGTGTGCGCATATATTTAAATTCATGTTACTGATTTAATAATTATTTTACACTTGTGTTTCTAGTGACCAAATAGTGAGTGAGAAGGCACTATATCTTGCACATCTTATTTATTCCGATGTTTAAACTAGGTAAAATAGTGAAATGAAACTCCCCAAGATTATATATAAATTCCTTTATCCTCATTAAATGTATAAGGTGAAAATTCTTCCGTGTCAGCATAATTTGAAATATATTCTTCAAACTTCTGCTGAACTGACTCAGTAAGAAAATTTTACAAATAGAAACCAGAGGTTCAGTTTCGTTTTCAATTAGAAACAATGGAACTCCACAGAGAGTTTCAGGAGTTTATGTGACTCTGAACGTCAAACACGCCCTATACACTGTTTTGCCCTTAACCCTCACCAGAAGGTGAATGCTGATTGGACAATGACATGTGCGGGGCGGAGACATGCCATTCGATATTTTGTTGTGATTGGGTCTGCAGAGGAATTCGCCCATCTCATTGGCTATCTAGACTAAGAGAACTCGTAGGGGGATTGTAGGGGGTTAACTGCAAATACTCGTATAGCAAACTCATTTGAGGGCCAGACGTCGAGCAGACAACACCGGTAAGAGAGCACATGTATTTTCTAATAACTTGCACTCTTACAGGCACATATATTTTCTAATAACGTTTAGGCCCATTAGATAAATGCAACTCACCAAGTTTATAAATCATTGCCTCCCCCATTCCCATAGGCCCAAGCAAAATTTTCTACATGTACAGTATATCCATAAATAATCTAATGGCTTTTTCGCCAAACTTTTTCTATGTCCAGATTCAACCTAATGAAAACTCTCTTTCCAAACAAAAGCCGAGTAGTTTTGCTCATAGAATATTCCTTCGGAAATGTATCTTTAAAAGATATTCGAAAAATTAAAAAAATCGATAGTTTTTTCTTGACTTGGTATAGTCAAAACATTTAACTCAAATTTTCACCATGAAGGAAGCTTTTCTGACACCATGTTCGATTGGAGAAAGTATTTACCTCAGCAAAATGAACACTTCCACGGGGCAGAAGTGACAGGGGGAATTCGAGGCGTTCCTGGTTGTTCAGGCCAACATCACCGCATACACCCCTAGCCATCTCGCGGAGGCTACTGTGCCACACGTAATGATGACGAACGTCATTCTCCAAGAGCCTCCTGCGCGGGTTCGTACAAGGAAGCCGCAGAGATCTATCCCATGCTGTGGCCGCTTCACGCCGGACGATAATATGAAACGAGGGGAAGCCAGCCGCAAGGCACGGCTTCGATGGGCGCCGTCGAGTATAGGCCGGTGATGAGCCTGAGGCATTTATTTTGTGCCCTGTCGAGCACGTTTACTGAGGATCTGGCTAGCCAATTTTATGCCGAGTATTTCTGCTCATAGAATATGCCTTAGAAAATGTCTCCTTTGTTATTCGAAAATTTCAAAAATTTCGATGGTCTTTTCTGGACTTGGTATAAAAATTTAGAATTTCTTCCTTCAGTTAAAAACTTTAACTCAAAGTTTCACCATGCAGAAAGCTTTTATAACAACATGTTCTATTGGAGAAAGTATTCACCTCAGCAAAATGAAGAAAAAACTTTTTACCCCAACCCACCGGGGAGTGGGTGGCAAGTCCTACGGGCCATCGAACATGGTACTATAATACATGATAAACCTACGGGGTTAGTATAATGAACAACTACGGGACAAAAATAATCTATGCAGTGATTCCTGGACATAGACAATTTTTCGACGAAAAGTATTGCAAACCGAAACGAGAGTGTCAGACTTTGTCAAAACAGAAACGTAACTCCAATATCACTATTTTACAAAATGGAAACCAATTTGAAGTGATATTAAATATATTTTATAAAATCCCTCTGAAACTTACCATGGAGTTGGTCTCGGAAAGCTGAAAGAAACGAAGAGGAGAAAATCCCTCTGCGCAACTAAACACCTAACCGCACTGATCCACTGTAGATAACTGCAACGTATGTCTTCCGAGCGCTCAGCTAAGGCGTTTGACTGAGAGAACTCTGACCACGTGCGTGCAAAGGTAACACCGATCGCTCGCGCCAAAATTAACACTACTCTATATACCCTTTTTCAATCTCAATTTTTTCCACTTCCTCAACACCAATGAACAACAAAATGTATACATAGACGTTTTCAACCATGCTGAACACGATAAACCAACTCTTTTCACCTCCAGCAACTCCTTCCACCTCAAAATCGAAACCGAAACCAAAACTTAGTAAAACATTCACTAAAAAATACCCGAATCAGAAACATAGACCACTGCAAAACTGCTAGCATCACCCCACACACTCCCATATGTCGCTGCAAAACTGTGCTAGCATCACCCCCCCCCCATAGACCACTGCAAAACTATGCTAGCATCACCCCCCCCCCCATAGACCACTGCAAAACTGTGCTAGCACCCCCGTAGCACAACCAAAACTAACCAAAATCACGAAAAATGATCAAAAATGGCTCCTATCTCCACCATTTAAAGTGTACCAGAGAGGACTAAACTCTTACTACTTCCTTATGTCAATACGTTACGTTTATATTCAAAGTCCAATTTTTGTTTGACAACAGTTATCTATATTATTATGCAAGCTCCGTGGTTCCTGGATCGGTCGGTCACTTAACGTTTAAACGCGTTGTCTGATTGGTCAGTTTGCCATCGTCATGCGTCTCTCGCGCATGCAACGCTGAAGTGTGAAGACAGAAAGTATTGTTGTGGACTATGTATTCGGCGTACGTTCAATGACTCTCCGGCAGTGTCGATATCATTAATATCGATCAGGCACTGAGAGCGGCCTCTGATTGGTCAGTTTGCCGTCGACTGTCCTCTCGCGCATGCAACGCTGAAGAGTGTGAAGACAGAAAATATTGTTGTTGGAGGGTAGATGAACTCAGATATGATGTTTGGCGACTGACTATTTCCTACTTACTTCTTGATTATATAAATGTCAGTTAGATTTCTAATTACAATTTACAAATATTCCCAAATGTCGGATATTCATAACAATACTTGCACGCGTAGCTGCAACGGCCCACTGATAGTCATTAATCAACGCCAACTACCATAGAAGGACAAAAAAGGGAGCCTAAGTACAGATGAGAACAGACAGAATGAATGTTGGAGGAAACATTTTCAGACTATTTCGAATAGACCAGCACCAGCAATTGCTTCAGAGATTGAAGAGTCTGGGACCATACTGTCAGTTCTGATTGCATAGTTCAATTTGCAAGAAGTTTGTGAAGCTATACAGAGAATGAAAATTACCAAGGCACCAGGAATGGATCTTATAACAGCTGAGATACTAAAGGAAGATGATGCTGAGCTAGCACAGTGTGTGTTGAGAATTTGCAACGCCATTAGGAATTAAAATATTTTGTAAAATTTTCAGTAGTTTATTTTGTGTAATTTGAAGTTGATTCGACAATTACCAAAACTTTCGAACCTATAATTATATTTATTAAAATAACACCTTCAAATAAAATATTCACATGTGAATATCCCAGTCGACTTTTGATTGAATTGTAAGGCCAAGGAATTTAGTGTGGGATTGCCTAGCAATACAAATATTTATCCAATTTTTAATGTTGATTCTAGTTGAGTTGACTCTCTTTTACTGAAAATGAGGTAGTGAGTTTTTGATATATTTAGGGTCAACATATTTGATACAATACAGCCATTTAACCATTTTTAATGACAGTGAGAATGAGAACTGTGAAGGAAGTACTGAGCAGCAAGATCAAAAGAGAAATACTTAGATGGCTTGGACATTTTTTGAGAATGGATAACACCAGGATTGCAAAGAAGGCATTGCACTGGAAACCATGATCTAGAAGACAAAGAAACGAGCTAACAGACGACAATGTAGAGCGATATTGAAACAGATGGGAACCACTTGGAACAAGACAAAGATTCTCTCAGCCGACAGAGTTAGTTGGAAGATTCTGAGGGCACGATTCAGTGAAGAAAATGACCACGAATGACAATGGTGATGATAGTGACATGTAGATTTCGGTAGTTCTATTTGGCAATGATACCTATACAACAAGAAATGTCGGTTGGCTTCTTACTTCCCAATATCCACGCATGGTGCCGCATCAGTTGCAATAGCAAAGTGGGGATATCTGCCCAGTTTTGATTTCGATGATTTCACATAGTCGAGCCAAGTCAGGTTGTTTGTCAAAGTAGACTGTTTGTTCCTGTCTGAAATTATAATGAAGTTTTTGTGATTGATAATGCCAATTTGCACTCATATATCATTGGATAATTATCCATATTGATGATGATTCTATTACGTACTCAGTATCTGGGATTTTCAAAACAAATAATCGGGTGTGTCAAAAGTAAAAATAACTAACAAATTCATGTGTTTTTCAATATTTAAAACGACTGTTTAACAAGCGTGTGTTCTGTACGTAGTGACTTTCACTATGATGGTAGCTCGTAAACCAATCTTCATAAAGATTTTTAAATTTGAAATTTAAATTCTAAAAACCTACTTTCCATCGATATAATGTAATACGAATTATGATTGAGAAAATTGCTATTCACGTTCTTATTAGACATTCTTGAAAAAGGCCTTCTACCTAGCGCCACGGCCAAGGAGATGGGTAAAGTTGAAGGGATTGGATGGGATCAGGCGGCACTCCCGTCAGAGGAGCCGGAGCTCCCGCAGGTACGAGGCCACCGCCACGGAATACTCCGTCAGCACAGACAAAGACGGGGCCAACGTACCGCCCCGAACGCGTGCAGCCGTGGGTTTAGGTGAGAAGGGCATACCTGGAGCCAGTGCTCCAGGGTCTGCTAATCTTCTCCACAGTGTGGACAAATTGGATATGAATCCGGATCTATACGGCTCGGTACGTTGCTAACACCCAACAGTTCCGCTACTGAGTCGCGCAATCAGCGCCTCGGCTTGTCGGGATAGGCCCGCCGGCTTGGGCGCCGTCGAGTAAACTCGGCGAGTAGGCTCATGACCGGAATGGGATCCTTGGCTTCCCTGAAGGACACCGAGACAGGGTTCTGAGAACCATCAACGTTCCGCGGGTGGACCGTCGTCTCCTTGGCCCCCCTATCGGCGACTTCATTTTCATGAAGGCCACAATGTCTAGGGATCCATTGGAGGACAACGGTGTCTTCCACCCGCATCAAGGAGGATCTCACTTCGCCCAGTTCCTGGTTGCAGAGAGTCGTCCTGCTGCTCAGCGCACCTAAGGCTGACCGGCTGTCAGAGCAGATCAAATACCGCCCACCTCGACCCTCGGTCGTCAGCCTATTCACCGCCAGGCCCAGTGCAGTCACCTCTGTCTCGAAAGACGAGGTGAACTAAGGACCCTTTTGTCGTAGGGTTTCCACTAATGTCGGGCTTTCACCTGACCCGCTAATGATCACCGCAGCACTACCCCCACTCCGCACACCACCCTCAGCTGACCCATCAGTATAGATAATGAGGTCAAACTGTCCCAAGGAGCGGATGGTGTCCAACCCTTGTCTTAGTCTGTTCCAGGGCACACCTCAGCTCCGCGGCCGAGAAGTCCTCACACTCTTCCTCAACCGGCCCATGCTTAAGAGCCTCCTTCCTGAGGTCCCTCTTAATTCCACAGTTCTTCTTCCTCTCATCTACGGAAAACCTGTGCCGGCTAACGCCCGCGTATATCTGCGCGAAGCGATTCGCATTCTTATGGTCTGAGGAGAACTCTCGTCCCCAATCTACCAGCACCATGCTCTTCTCATTGAGCGGCGGGGCTTCTCACTCCCCCAAGCTCGGGACGAGCCGAAGTGATTCTCCAGCGACTCCACAAACTCCCGCCAACAGTTCTACTTGGATTCAACGATCAGTCCCCTGACCTTCCGACACGCTTGAACCCACTCCACCCACCTATTCACAAGATCTCCCCCAAGTCGGTTGCGTTCTTTGATGGCCTCCAATATCTCCGTAGTCAGGTACTCCCTCCCAGGCCTTTTCGCTCGCACCATCCCGACATGAATCCGGGCTACATCCCGAATTGCCCCTGCCAGAAAGGTTACCCTTTCTCCCAGAGACGCCTCCGGATGTAGGTCCTGGAACTCCGTGCACTTTCCGTCTAACGCACTGCGAAAGGACGTCCAGTCCGCTTTGTTCCAGTTCCATCTCAGCCTGGGTTTTTTTTCTGCCAGGGTACGGACCTTCAGTTCCACCTCGCAGAGTATCGGAAATGGTCCGACCCTAAGCCATCGATGCAGCACCACTCCACCTCTCCCATCACGACCGTGATACCCAGTGTGCTTTTATGTTCCCAAAGTGGAACATTCGGCGGAAACGATATGAAAAAAAATATTAAAAAAAACAGTTGTATTTTTTGCGAATTAGACGCCGATCTCTAAACCCTTCTAGGAATACTGTTTTATTATGCCCACTTATATGGTCCTAGTGAAAAAGCATTTTTAAGCTGTATTGTCCGATATTTTGTCCAAAATGGCCATTGTGATAGGGATTTACAGTACATGTAAATATAATATTTCCATAAATTTTTATTTTCGGGGCTATAAATAATTCTTTCGTTATTTACCCAAGATAAATAGACTCTAGACTAACTATTTTCTTATAACTTTATAAAAAGTTTTATAAATATAATGTCCATAAAGTTTCCAAAAGTTGGACAATAAATACCTATAAGAAATCATAAATATTACGATACTTTTTTTTATAAAAAAACAGAAATTGTCTGATTTGCCAATCTAATGGTCATTGTTCCACCAGTTGGCGACAATGTGGAGACAGAAGATGAGGAAGAACCTGTAACTGGCAAACTTCCAAACGATATCGCAGGAACGCTCAAAGTTGTAGCAGCCCAAGATGACGTCTCTGAAGTTACTGATAAAGAAAGAAGATGGAGACAGCATGTCAGACTGAAGATGGGAAACAACGATGCAACTTTCGTAGCCCTACATGAACAACATCCACTCCTGGTTGAATGCACATGTCTTTAAACCTTCCTCTTCTTCAACAACAGGATGTTCAATCTCATCGTGGAAGAGCCTACTAGGTACGCACACGAAATAAAGAACATGCACACTTTCGTTCTGTGGACCTCTACCCATTCAAGATGGACATACACTGGAAAGGCAGCTAATCAACCCAAACCTCTTCAACCTCTTGGAGAGAGCGTTGTCCGAAGCATGGTGGCAGTGTGCGACGATCCTACAAGGCACAACTATTATTTCGATAATTTTTACATCTGTGCCTTTCCTAGAATGCCTCAGTGATGAGAACATCCACGCCACACGAACCATTAGACGAAACAGGACTGGTGGATGTCCTCTGGTTGAAGATAAGAAGATGATGAAGCATGATCGCGGCCATTTCGTCCAGATGCTCACCGAAAAAGTCGCTCTCATCCAGTGGCATGGCAACTGTGTCGTAAATATGGCCTCGAACTTTCAAACCTTTCAACTTATAGCCCAATGCCAAAGATATTCAAAGACTGCCAAGGCTCGCGTCCAACCCACCTAACCACGTGTCATCAACAGCTACAAGCAGTCAATGGGAGACGTTGATTTGTTTGACCGCCTCCTATCAGCATACCGTCCAAGCATCACAGGGAAGAAATGGCGTGGCCCCTGTGGATTCAAGCCCTGAACTCCGCCACAGTCGCTGCCTGGAAATAACATCAGCCCCTGAACCCTAACAATCAAGTATCACACCTCGAGTTCGTCAGAGAAGTGGCCATGGGACTTATGAAGAAGGAGCAGGTTCGCAAGAGAGCACAGGGCAACGTCTCTCAAGCTGGTGTTGCTTCAGTTCGTTTTGAAAGAACAGAGCACTATTTGGTAGGTAAACAGAATCAGTCCAGGTGTGCCTTGTGCCACATAAAGACTAGAAAGTGCTGTTCTAAATGTCATAAAGCTCTACATGAACAATAATTTAGTGAATATCATACGCGCTGAACATTGAACTTTTTATTACTTTGAATACATCTGAACCAATTTTATACCTGTTTTTAAATTTTTTTCCTGGTCTGTGACACTTTGAATCTTTGCCAAATAAAATTGTAAAATAATTTGGAAATTTATGTTTTTTTTTATAAAAAGAATTATCGGAACACTTATGATTTTTTATAAGCAATTATTGGCCAATTTTCGGACAAATTATGGCCATAATTAAATTTAAGAAGCTAAGTTATAAGAAAATAGTTAGTATAGACTATTTTTCTTGGGTAAATAACGAAAAAATCATTTATATCACCGAAAATAAAAAATCATCGAAATATCTATTTACATGTAATATATTTTTCATATCGTTTCCGCCGAATGTTCCACTTTGGGAACACCAACTTCGAACATATAGCACATCGGACATACACAGTTAATTTTTTTTAATGGCCGTCTCGGTTACTATAGAATTATTGCACAATATATGCATGCTTAACTTGGAAATCTTTCATTTGCCAAAATTAAAAAAATATGAAAAAATGGCAAAAAGGTCGACTTTTGCCACTTATGGTCAAAATGACTTTCTAGAAATCTTCTTTTGTGTGACGGCTTCTTGTTGGCCATTTGTTGAAGAACAATCCTGTGCAATATTTAAGCAAACTATGCAGAAATAAATTCACAGGAGCCGTCCAAAGAGGTGTTCCCAAAGTGGATCATTCGGTTCTAAAAGGTTAAGTCTTCAGTAGTGCTGCTTACAAATTTTGATCATCACATTCAGATAATAAGCACTTTTAGTGAAACCAGACAGTCGCCTTATACTTTTCCTATTGGATCCTTTTCGTTTCTTAGAAGAGGGATACCTGGAAAAGAAAATGAAATTGTTGTCAATGCATTAAATAGTTGTCTAGAAAATTTTATTATTTAAAAAACAGTTGAAATTGTTGCTAAGCAGATCAAATAGAGACCAATAAACTGAGAAAGCTTTTCACAAAACTCTTTTACATCATCATGCACAGTAATTGTAAAAAATAAAAATAAAAACTATGAGATAATTTTACGTACAAAAATATTCCCAATAATAACGACCAAAATATCTTAAACATTATTGTCGATCTATTATTCCAAATGAATTCAGATAAACAATTAATTATCTATTCCGCATCGTTGCAAAATGATTTGATCTATCCGATAAGACCAAAATTAATTACTGTGAAGGGAAAAATTGTAGAATAAGATATAATACAGTAGAATGTACGTTTTCCAAAATAACTAGCGTTAATTAAGAAATAATTTCCGTCAGTAAGGGGGGGGGATTCGTCACGATTGACTAGTGGGGTAGAGCGTAGCTATATTATACTACTTATAATACAGTAGAATGTACGTTTTCCCAAATAACTAGCGTTAGATAGGAAATAATTTCCGTCAGTAGGGGGGGGGGGTTCGTCACGAATGACTAGTGGGATAGAGCGTAGCTATAGTATACTACTTATAATACAGTAGAATGTACGTTTCCCAAATAACTTGTTGTCTTGACATTTGAAAACAGTATTACGCCGATTAACACGTTTGCCATTAAGGGTCAATATGTTTTTCTTCTTCAGCTACAGTTTCCGCTTTAATTTCTTTTAAAGTGATGGTTGGTTAATTAGTAATGAGTTTATTAATTATTAACGAAATGTATAAAACTATTATTGTTCAAATTTGCTTTTCACACGGTCGTATATTTACATGGCCTGCACTAGAACTGGAAACCTTCTGACTTTCTTTTTGAACGAATTGTTTTCTACCATGTGGCCCTGGATAAATTAGGTGAACGCACATTTTTGGAACAGGACATTCAGCTAGATAAATAACTATTTTGACTATTGTTGATTTGCAATGCAAAAGGTTTTTGTGTTTGAATGCCTTCATATATGCCGCCTTAATCACCAAATGAATTGAAAGGAAAGGGCATCCATTAATTATTAATTGTAATGAAATATGCGAGCAAAATTGAAGCTGGCTTAGAAATAAATTTCAATACGTGACTAGCAGAAGACGGACATCCTTTTTACATTTTACTTGTATGCTGACGAATGAATCCTAGTGGATCCTTTCTCTCTAACACACCTACACATTCTATCTTCCTTGTTGTGGTTTATTTTTAACCTTCTTTTTTCATTCATTTTCGTCATATGTTTATAACATTCCGCTCCTAAATATATAGAACCTATTTGTTGCACTGAATCGTTGTCCATGGTTCCACTTTTGCTATATATGTATGTCTAAATAACACCTGGTGATGCTCGATGTTTGATGCTTATATTGTTCATATTATTATTATTACTATTCGGATTTTCGTTATCGTTCCTGAATATACGATTCATCGTCTTCTTCATTCTGTAAAGCATTATAGTTCTCAGTTTAATTTTGTAAAGGATATTAAAAGCATGATCATATACTATTTGCTATTGAAACAATAAAAACCTCCAGCTACGTTAACGTCAACATGAATTATTGGAAGCTAATTCTCTACTCGGCACCCCACCGTTATATATTAAAATGATATATATTAGCTCATTTACAATTGACAAGAAACAACTTACATTCTTCAACTTATAATCCAAGACTCCTTCGGCAGGTCTGTTCGCGGATATATGTACCGGACTTTTACTACTGAATAACGGGTATTTTATTGATCAATCAGTAGTGGAAAGCAATAAAGAGTGACATTAACAATTCGAGACTTCCTCGTTGCGTGCTAATAGTGTTTTATTGCATATAGTTATGCGCATTCGGCGGTGCACACTAAATTTCATGTGAGGCAATATTCGACAAATTAATCTACATCTTCTTTCAAAGATAAACTGATTTCATATGTACTGTACAATATGGTGAAGGATTGTATGTGTGTATGTGAATTGTCTTGAATAGATGCAACTATTGTAGGAATTTGTATCTGAATTGACTCATAGTTAATTTACAAAAGAGGTGATGTTTAAGTGACAAGGTCGATTGAACAATTCCCTCATTGTGGTGTTTTATGAAAGGTGAACCATGGCATCAATGGCAATAATAAAATTGACATTTCAGTGCTTTGGAATTTCTTTTCATTACATCATCAAATTCACATCTGAACTTACAGTAACACCAACAGTCCATTATACACTACATTCCAAACAAACGCAATTTCTATAGCCATAACTGGCAGCGATTAAATGACGCTCCTAGTTAAACAAATAAATGTTTCAAATTTAAACTGACCATTTTAAAATTGACCTTTATTGTGTCTACACCACTTGCGTAACAACCTATTAACACTGGTGGACCAAGTCCAGGGGCCCCCGATGGTAACGGCAGTGTAATGCATGTAAAATATAAGTCTATAGGCCGAGTTTACAAGGTAAACTGAGCATTTTAAACTTTATTTGCAAGCTCAATTTTTAATTAATTTATTCAAACCTTTATTAATGCATGAAATAATATAATTTTCATGATACGCGATATATTTCGACAATTCTTTACAAGCGTACACACTTGGCAGTGAAAATAAAACCAGATTACAGTGATAAAGATGATAAACTGAATAAAATTCTGTATACTCATTTTACCAGTTTCATTCCTATATGCGTTACAAAGTTGGTCTGATTAGAACACTTTATTATCGTGCCCATAGGATTTGTACACCTAACAGTCTTCCTAATGAAATTTCAATTCTTCGCAGAGTCCCTTGACAATGGCTATCCAGAATCTCTCACTGATAATCACTATCAGCCTACCACTAAAGATCGTACTAATGGCCCTGAAAAGTTCCTAAAGTTCCATTTAAAGACAATTCTCATTTCAAATGGTTATCGCATCGTTTTTGTAGTGAGGTTCAGTTGGCTTATACAGCAGCAAAACCTCTAGTGGTTGCCATTACTCAACGTATCTTCACGCAACAACTGAAAGAGTGTCTGCCTGTGAATTCTTGATCCCATGTTGTTTACAAATATACCTGTAACTGCGGTGACAGTTACATCGGGAAAACACAGCGCAGACTAGTCACT
>JAUYWV010104430.1:0-13139 GCA_032274565.1 Nematoplana nigrocapitula | reverse complement strand
ATGCTGAATTAACTGAGCCAGGTTTTCAGACTCCGCAATGCACTGAAGGCCCGTTCAGCTTCACATGATGAAAACCAGACACAACAGCTGAAGACACATCAACCGCTCGACCTGGTTGAAGAGCTGCCGCATATCTCGGCTTACGTGAGAGCCAAAGACTTGCCGTGCACGCCTGGTGTATGGCGACGGCGCCAAAAAGGTCGAGCTCAACAGAAAAGAAGAAGTCTTGTTGGCACAACTTCGAGGAGAACACTGCAAAAAGCTGGCCGCCTATAAGAGGATTGATGTTGACACTAGTGCGAACCCTATGTGCACTAGGTGTCGTGAGACTTTCGAAGATCTGGAGCATATTGGCTGCAGGAATACACGACGACCCTTCAACGACGGGTGGAGATCTTTGGTACGGGTCCCTGCCCCTATCTGTATTGGGAACAGAGCCTGTGGAGGCAAGCACGTATGCTCGGAAAACCCTTCGATGACGCGCAGTGCGGCACACGACGACGACGGCACCAGCTGAGGTCGAATACTGATATTGGCTGCGGAACATGGCCAGTTGTATCCACAGGCTCTCCTCTGCCAACTCAGGGTCATGGTCAACTACCGCTGCACTAATTTCACCAGTCAGCATCATCCTTTCCAGGGCGATGTACCTAGCCAGACCCTGTCATATTGATTTCCAAGCTGCTGCATCGCAGTGTCCAGCATATCATAGTACTCTTGTCGGCAGTGCTCCTCTGCTGAAGCTACATGACTGATGGTTTTCGGCGAGGCAGGACAACTGGCTCCAGTCCTTCTTGCTCCACTAAAGCTTGACATGTTGATGGTCTTGATTATTGATCGTAAAACGCTGTCGCCGAGAAGCTTCAGCGGCTGATTCTGGGTAGTTTGGCGATGTAAAGTTGGTGGTTCTGCGCAGTCAGAAGGAACATCAGTACTTCGAGTGCGAAGTAGCTTGTAAAATTGCCGGATTCCATTTCGTGGCCGCGTATTGCCAGACTCAGCCTCGCTAAAACTGCAATGACGAAATCATTATATATTCAATGACTTTTGGAGTGGACCATTTGAATGAGCGTCCCCCAACCAGAATATTGGGGGGGGGGTGTCCCCCGGGATCGACGCCCCTGCTTACAGTACATACTGCGACGGACAGACAGACAGCCCCTTTTTGCATTTGACAAATGTATCTAATAATGCGAACATTTACCATGCAAACTACCGAGCAACTCGGAAGCACAGTTCAGTTAGCCTGATCCATCTATTGCACTATACGCATCACCGCGGCACCAAACTTGCCTATTTGAACTCGACTCACACATATCGATTACCATACATCAATAACTGACAACTGCTCCATAGAGTTTGAGCTCTCAGTGATGGAAGTTATTTACATCAAAGACTACCCCCCACCGCCACTATCAGTCTTATAATAATGCTCTTTGAACAATAGATCCCACTTCTGTCTGACAGTCTTCACTTGAAGTATCTGTTAGCATTTGTTTGAAATAACGATTTGAAGCGGTAGAGATGTGGTAGGGATAATGAAAATATCTCGGACAGAGGAGGTGACGAACGAGGAAGTATTGAGAAGAGCAGAGGACAGAGGAGGTGACGAACGAGGAAGTATTGAGAAGAGCAGAAAAGAAACGAAACAATCTGAGAAACAATTCGTAAAAAAACATTTAGAATTCATTGGACATGTATACAAGGTAGTGTGTAGTCTTGCTGAAGCATGAATTCAACTCTACTGCGAATCGAACATTCATACCGCAAATTATTTTATGACTTTTTTCTTTTGAGTTAAGAAAAACGAAGTGATTGTTACATCATTACAAAAATTATAATTTATAGTTTTTTCCTGGTGAAATAGAGGATAATTCATGCTTTATCTTTTTATATAACCTTGATAATAGTTTTTTGTTTAAAAGGCAAACGTAATTGTGATGTACATAATGACCTTGACCTTCATATAAATGTTTCTTCAAAGCATACTACGTGATTGATTATGTTCCGTTTATGGTTGTAATCGCCAATATGGATCGTCGAGTAGCTCCTTTCCTAACAGAAACTACATTTTCAAATATTTCAGAAATAATCTGTATCTTTTAAGATTTTAAATACCTATCTACTACTGATGATATTATAGTTAGCAAAAGTAGTACATATATTGACATATGGGCAAAACAATTATATTTATCTAAGAGCGTGTTTCAATTTAGAAACTGAAATGGAAATACGTAAAAACTTATTACGATAGAAAGTAACATTTCGAGTTTCTCTATACGCGTCCCCTAACTCCATGACAGTACATACCTTCGATTGTCAAAGAAAATATGCCACGAACAACAGGAATACAAGACATTCAAACACATAACGAACTGAAATAGTACAACAGTGTCACAAACCAGCGCGCAAACAACGCTAAGTAGACCATTTGACTGCACATTACTAAAAGAACTCCGCTGAATATACAATATCGATCAATAAATTCAATACAACGTAAAGCACATTCTTACATACAAATATAACAAACTCGATACATGTCCTAAGGCTGTTCAAAACAAAGATATGATACTTATATTTTACATTTTAAACTTCAAATGTTCACATTTATTACACAGTTCACATACACGACAGTGCAAACTACAACGATTAGATGCAACAAGTCGTGGTACAGTACTTTTGTAGTGGTCGCCAGTAGGGAGTCTTTCCCAAAACCTTTCCAGTGCTATCTACATCATACCATCTCCCCGTCTCCTGCCTGTGTTGATGCCATGTTATTCCTAATTTGTATTGGCAGAACATTATCACGATATATATTGGGCCACCGGGGACGTCTATAAGTAGCAAGCCTCACTCTACAACCGCTATAAACTGCATGTAGCTTGATGCGGTCATAGGAACACCGAAGATTTGTGAATGTTGCAAAAATAGTATACTGAGTATTGTTGTTATTCCCATTAGTATCGTCATCCTGACTTCAACCATTATTCACGATAAGTGACAAACCGCACATGATAAATTCAGAAATAATTAATTTCCAGCTATTAGACAAAAAATTAACGGAAACATTTCAGAGTGAAATCACACTTAGCGGTAGCTACTGGAACGTCCACTGACAAACCAACAGGTTCAAAACACATGTTTACTTAGTAATCAAGCAGTAGCTGTTCCTATTCTCTTTAATTCTGCAAAGCGAAAAAATGTTTATCTTTTACCAAAAAACGCTGCTGCCCCAAGTTGATTAATTTTTACGCCAATGATTCCAGCTGTGTAATACACACCTAGGTATCTTTATGAATAATTCCACATCGGCATGCATAACACAGATTGCACATCAGCGGCATTTCTACATAGCTCGTCGAGGATTAGACCCTTCCGGTGATCTGACTGTCTGACCACATGCCGTTTTGTTCGGGCAATCTAAGACAGGACCTTCTTGAATGTGTTGAAATGTTTGCATCTGGCATCGAATGATGTTGGATCATAACTGCTCAGGAGAACGCCAACTTTGCTATAACTTTTATCTTTTAACCAAATGGTTAAATGAAGAAAAAGAACGGAGGGTTTAAGCAAGAGGTACCTGATGGAGCTGCGCGGTGGACAGAAACATATATGAGAAAACTTAAAGATATTGAATGAGTTAAGACTCTTCAATGCATGTTGATATTGATTACACTGCGTAAGCGAAACACTATTCTTTTTAAATTGTATTAGAGTATGCGGACTATATAGAGTAGGGGAACTCATAGAGAAGTAATTCTATTTTTTTGGATATAGATGTACTCGAAACTTTATATTATAACTCAATGAGTGCTGAATATTTCCATTTCCGACTGTAAATGGAAAGAAAGTGTTCTTGGATAAATATAATTTTGTCCATATTTCAATATACGTACTTCTATTGCTTCACCATAATATCATCAGTACTACTGTCGGTACTTAAAATCTTGAAAAATACGTACCATTTCAGAAATCTGTGAAAACGTGGTTTGCAATCATAAATGGCCCATAATTAACCAATATCATTATGTGTACGTCACAATTACGTTTGTGGTTTAAAAGAAAAAACTATTATCAAGGTTATACGAAGAAATGATGCCTTAATTATACTCTATTTCAGTCGAAAAATATAAATTTTCTTAACTCAAAAAACAAAAAGTCATATGAAATAATTTACGCTACGAAAGAATATATTGATATCGTGTCTGGTTTCCTCTGTACAGAAATGAATTTTTTTCAGCTAACACATAATAGCAATGCTTTGTATTTATTATCAAGAAATGATTTTTAGCTGTAAAATAGCGTTTACAATTTCAATGTACATATTTAAATTGCGTTTCCATTGATCGAATACTGTACGTATTCCTGGCTATTGAAAGCTCTCCGGTAGTTGCCGGCCATTATTTACCAATTTTTCTGCATCACCGGTTTACCGTTGAACTGATTATTCAGATCCCACATTCAGACTGCTTATCGCTAGAGGCAAGGGCGAAAGTTCACAATGCCGGGGGTCCTGATAATTAATTCAACTGCAGTGCTATTTTATCGCGCCCACCTAGACTTTCTTCCGGTCGACAGAAAATCTCTCATGAATAACTAAATGTGACTATTTTCTCCCTTTTGAAATCAGTGTTACATTTTTGTCGCGGAATAATTTGGGCAGGACTTTTAAGTAATTTCTGAATTATTTAGAATTGCAGCAATTTCGGACGCCCAAACCTATATAATTGTCCACGAACTGACTGTAGCACTCTGCTAAGCATATGAGGAAGTTTTCAGTTATGGTGTGATGGGGAATACCGCAGTTCGGAGTACTTGACGTTCAGAGCTCGTGGAGCGCGTGTGCCATAATAACATCAAGAAATAAGTTGGCAGTATTTAAAAAAAGGCTTTCTACCGATATTCTCGTGGTAGCCAACTTGACAAGAACACAAGAACACGATTTCCTTGGGCCATCCAGTCGCCCGACATGAATGCCATCGAACATATATGGATCATATAACTGAGCGAGCAGTGAAAAATCATTTCAGAAAACCGACGAAACGTCCCAATGTCAAAGTTTTGTTTGGCTGATATCTCACAAGAGACAATTGCAGTACTCGTAGATTTTAGGTTGAACAGAGTATGAAAATAACAAAAAGCAGCTTGTGAAGTCAAATATACAATAGAAAGGTCCACATATTGTGAATTGATTAATGTGAACTTAGTGACTTTTGAAGAAATCCTAGCGACATTGTTTATAAATGTTCGAAGAAATTGAACCAGGAAACTGCGTTAGATTTAAACCAGTTCGGATACAAGGAAAGCATGCTGCAAAGGACGAAAAAGTTTGAGAAAGATATAAGAACAAGAATAGCGTTCGCCTTCAATAAGAAAAAGTCGTTGCCAAACAAGAACCTGAACAAGGGTAATCAACTTGATATAGAGCGTTCTTCTGTACGACTCCGAAAACCAGGACCCTGAAGAAGGTTGACATCAAGAGACTGGAGATCAAAGCTGTGAGATGGAGCGGGGCTATGGTGAAGGATGGAAAAGATCAACTGGAGGGAGTAAATTTATCGACGACCAAATCATAATGCCGAGGGATGTCTTTATGAACATTCTGTAGAATAGTATGAGATTGTTCACGAGAGTTTCTGTCTTTGTACATCGGAATTTGTTTTTTTATGTACTGTAGCTACAGTAAGTGAAAAAGAATTAGTTCGTTCAACCGAAGCAGAGATAACGAGTGATAAGTAGAAGGTGGAGAATGCAGAGTATGTTGGGATGCAGACACAGATTTGTATCAGAGT
Organism: Nematoplana nigrocapitula; assembly: GCA_032274565.1. NCBI lineage: Eukaryota > Metazoa > Platyhelminthes > Proseriata > Nematoplanidae > Nematoplana > Nematoplana nigrocapitula. The sequence continues at coordinate 7,347 of JAUYWV010104430.1, read as the reverse complement.
ATGTCTTTGACAAATAGTTACCTATAGGTAGATAACATGGGTGTAAGAAACTTGTACAAAGTGTGTGGGGGCAATTATGAATCTTCTGTTGAGCGTCAAACGTGTTAACTCGCCGTGTACGGTACACACAACCAGCCTATGTACTGTAGTGTACTGGCATTGTCCAGAATAGAATGGCAATTTCTTATGAATAACCGCGCCCTACGGGACAGGGTGGACAACGAGAAAGTGCGAACGAAAGTTACGAAAGTCACGACAGCCTACTGAGGTTCGGGCTGAAACGTCTTGATGGAGAGTAAAGGGAAAAGAGACGGAGAAGAAGACAGCTGCTGGACGAGGTGAAAAAAGGTTGCTCTTATTAAGAGCTGATTAAAATAAATCAACGAGATTCAACAATCCTTCATTTGCAGCATTATCTCTGTACTCTTTCTCAAGTGGAAAAATAGCTACTTCTCGAGTTATTTCATTTTTAACGATAAACCTTTCTTCCCAACTAAATAACGTTTAAATAAATGTTCATATTGAAGAGTTGGCAGATTAAAACCGCTATATGTAAAAGTGCGTATTCCATATACATACTTCCTGTGAGTCATCCCCCAAAGTAGGACTTCTGTTTAAATAAATAGATTACGTCATTGGTTACCCAGCTGCGTGGGTATCCATGATATCTACAACCACATCTTTTAATTGCAGGCGTGGGAGGATTTTTAATTGAATTAATTAGGTGGAAGCATTTACTGATGACGCCAAATATCACTTTGCACAAATTACTTCGTCGCCTTTGAGTGCATCCCATAAAGTAGATTAATGCAATCAATAACATTGTACAAGCATGTGAAATGTACACATATCAAAGTATGAGGCTGTGTACAGGGGATCTCATTCCAACATTTTTAAGACCTATGGGAAACTTATATGTATATGCAACTTGCCACTTCTATAGAAGACATTTATAAAAAAGTGTAACTCGACATTAGGAAGTTTTGATTCTCGGTCAATGATTTCCAAACTAAATTTACTAAAATTCATTATAACTATACTCAACAAATCTGTTTCGATTTGAAAGACGATCTAATCGAAATGTCGAGTTTCTTCTACTCCGCTCTTTGATGCTGTTAAAGAGAAAGGTTGTGGGAGAGATTGAGAAAGAGCTCCCAGAGAGGTCATCAGGGAAAATCATTGCAAGAAGAGCAATTTGGATGCTCTGATCAACAACTCAAAAACGAATTCCGTAACAGTGCATAGAAAAGGAAAGATGAAGATTTGAAACTAATGAAAGTGAGAATGTAAAGAAATTCAGTTTTCTAGGATCGTGCATCCCACCAGAATGATAGAGACAAAATTGACAGAAGATTGCAATGAATGCGACGAAAATGCTCTGAAATGAGAGAAAAACAAAAAGAGTATATCCAAAAGAGGAAACTTGTTGGAGATGGTAAAAAAGTAAATTGAGGAAATATGATCATTGGATGAGAAGAGGTGACAGCATGGTCTTGGATACAGTCGAGCGAGAGGTGTTTGCGAAAGGAAGAAGATGACGGAGGAGACGTGAATGGAACGATGACATGAGAAATTGGAAAGAAGGAATGAACAATACAAGGAAGATAATGGCCATCAGGAGAGATGCCAACAGATCTCAAAAAGGCTATTTGTACAAGTTTTCTCTCCATAATAATAATAATAGCATTCTTTCCACCATACAGGAATTATTAATGTTTGCACAATGCAACGACATCCTTTTTACATATTTTGCCCCGCTGCAAGTCTCCGTGTTCAGAGTGCTGTGCGTCGTGACGTAGAGTAGTTTGCATCATTCTCCCATGAATCCTTTGGATCAATCAACTAATACTTCTTCAAAATGGCGAAGCAAAATTGATAAAAAGCTTTTTAACATTTTTGTAAAATAGGTTGAAAATGGTGCACTTTTCACCGGCGGTGTGGAAGAAAAGGCCGTGCTTAGTGTGCGTGTTCCCTAAATGGTCGATACAGTTCTTCAACAACCGCATGTGGTGGGTGAAGCAATCATTATAGTAAGAGTTTGTAGATTGTTTACTGCACGAAGTTTAAAAATAACGGAGAAAGCGATTTTTATTTGTACTTATTCAACCGGACAACGTTCCATCTTATAGGAGGCTAGAGTAACCCAGAGCTTTTTTGTTTTGTGATTTTAAGGAATTCACTCAATATCATTCAACTTCATGATTCTGAAAACGCCGTGATCATGTACTAAATAATAAACGCGTCCGCTAGATTAGAATGTAACCAAAGAAATGTATATCACTTATAATAAATGTTCAAATCGAATGCTGTCAACATTTTCATTTAAGCATTACAGATCGCATATCAATTTACAGGTATAAATGACGTAAAGATTTGATAGTCTTAAAAATCAAAACGTGTGTCTCCCATAGCGTTTGTTTAATGACGGGCCGCGCGCTGTTCCAGGGTTTCCCTTTTAACACGAGCAGTGCTGTGCGAGAATTTCTCTTTTAAGACGAGCAGTGCGTTGTGTCGTTTTTTCGTTTCGATGCACTCGCATTTTGCATTCTCTTGGCAGCCGTGACCGGGAGCTATTAGTTGGTTTTATTTTCTTTGGCATTTTGTCGAAAATTACAATCACTATGTTAACTTTATAATTTCCATGTAGTTCAATTTGCAAGTCTACTTGTATATTCATTAGTTAATAAATTAATTTTTGAAATTTAATTTGAAAAAGATTTATTGTTTGGCTTTATTAACGATCGATTGTTAATTCGAAATGTGGCAAATTTTGTTTAAATCAGTAATGGAAATTTGGAGATGTTACGCATAATGTGTTACAAGAAGTCGATCAATAATGGGAAATGCAATATGACAGTGGTTAGCGATGACTTTACTGCAACGTAAGGTGTTCTTCATCTCCACGAAATTTCATTAGGATCGCATTACAGAAACCGGTATAGAAGTGGTGTATAGTTTTTGTAGTCTCAAAAGGGCCTAAAACGGACCATTAAAACGGAACATGTGGCACCAATACAGATGACAATTAATAAACACATTGTGGAGACTCAAAATGTCTCGTTCAGCCAAAGCAGAGGTAACTGGAGCGATAAGTAGATAAGTAGAAGGTGGAGAATGCAATGCATGTTAGGATACAGAAGCGGATTTGTTTCAGAGTATGTCTTTAACAAAGAGTTAGGGTAGAAAAATCTTCGACTTAAAAAGAGGTTTTAAAAGTTAATAAAAAAAGCTGAACTGAAATTTTATCATCTAGTTTAGGGTGACGCTTTTATAAATCGATCGAATTTTCCATATATTTGAAGGTTAAGTGCGTGAATGTATTGGAAAATATAATATAAAAAAATAGGAAATAGTCATAAGTGAAAAAAATGCATAATGTGGAGATAAATTAGAAAATAAATGCGCAGTTTTCTATTTCGAGTTAAAAACACAACGGAGTAATGTGATGTTTTCCGCACGATGTTAAATGGTTAAATGCTATGCTAAACAATGGACATGCAAAACAGCTGGCTCTTCTGGTGATACGCGAGTTGAAACTCCTTTCAATCTGGTCAAAACAACTTAGAGGGCGAGAAACAGAGTTTCACCACTGGTATCTGGAAATGCAAAACATCCATCTCTACTGGATCCTGGTGAACATTGAAATGGAATTATCAGCCCAACGAATTGATACATTCATCTGTTTGGAATTCTTCATGTCAACTGCTTCATTAGCAATTACAGAATATCATTTAGCTTCTTTTATTTAAAAAAATAACGTTTTCAAAGTAGAGTTCTATTCAACTCATTCACAATTTCCAGAGAGAAAGGTATTTTTAGTTCCTATTGCGATTTCCCTCTGACAGAATATCAAATATTAGCATAATTAAAAGCGAGCGCCTTGACCCAAAGAGCACATACGTCGCTGTATTATCGCTATTTTTTATCTATTGGCCTACCTCTTAGTATACAGTATGTAGTGTGCTAGAATCGGGAAGGTCATTACCAAATGACTCCTCAAGGCCTTTGATATAGTACATTACTCAGTAAACGCCAAGGTGGAACGAACTGACTGCTGACGTAGACAATGGACTAAACCGTGACTACAGGTGCTCTAGAAACTAGAAACTGCGAATGGAATAAAGATGCGGAACAGCGCCAAAATTCTTCTTCGAGGAATACATTTGCATTAGACAACATTATAAACTATAATAGTCACGAATAGCATATTGTAAAACTGATCTCTGGATCCCCGCCACTGTAATTTGACAGAAATCTCGTCAAAATTCTAGATGCAATACGCGATGCAGCACGTATCGACATCATGAATTGAAATATTACAACCGAACGATTACCAAATTTTCCACCGCTTTCCTGACAAATTCTCTTCTCTCTCTTGTGTCTAAGAAACCCAGGAGCTTATAGTACACTCCTGTATCTCATCAGCTATTGATGATTGATTGCTGTACCGCTATGGGGATGGATTGCGTCCAACGGATAGGGGCAATTTGTGTAAGATCCTTGGTGATTTGCTAATAATAGTAAAACGGATATGATGGAAGCGGACTGATCCCATTGCAGCAGTGCATCCAATTTGATCTCCAACAGCGCGGAAACGAAGCGGGTAGACGATATAGGCCAGAACGGGAGACAGGAAACCACTGCCAGACGACTGGTATAGTACTGCCGGTTAATTTGACTTTCTCCCATACGCTGAAGAAGAAGAAGAACAAGAAGAAGAAAAGGGAGATGGGGAGTTATGATAAAATTCACGCAGAACAACCAGGCAGTACCGTAGCGTGTCGCCACTAATCTTACAACTTCTATGGTAATTAGGTTATGGTTAATATTTCCATTCCAGAAAGTGCCAGAATGTCTTTACGGCACGTTGTACGGTCAATTGACCCCGTGTGGTTAAATAGGTGTTGAAGAACTCGAAATATATGAAGATTCAATACACGTACAGTATGTAACTGTCGTGTAATTCCTTCACTACTGAGCAACACTTTGCCAGTAATTTATTTTTGGTGTTTAAATTGTGTATTTCGTTGAGTATGTTGTAAATGTAAAGCAATGTCCTCTTTGTGGACAAAATACTCGCTTTACTTGGAGACTACAGAATAGCATAGGTCAATGTATATTTATTAAATGATGATGATGATCCAATGAATAAAATGAAGAGCGTGGACATGTAAGGTAATATCTCAACTTCTGCAGTTCGAATGATCTGTGCCAAAATTGGAAACCCCAATATATTTTCCTCTGTTTTTCTGTCGCCTACGACCGAGCTTGAATTTTATACTTTTTCGTTCCTCTGTCTTTGCGACAAGAACAGATAGTGAGACTCTGTAGTACTGTAGGTACACCCTGTGCAATATATAACATATAGTGTAACAGAATAACAAAATAGAAGTATTTGACATTTGCGTTATCCCATTTGCGGTTTACAAGATTTGAAGAAAATATATACAACTTTGTGGCTATTCAGAAAAGGGAGAAGTCTACCGAGAGGAAATGGATTGGAATGGACTAAAGAACATTCTGGATGGGTCTCTTCACAAGAGAAAGAGAAAGAGAGAGATCTAAAATAAAAAGCAATAGTGAGTGAGATAAAGAGAGCGAGATAGAGAGAAAACGAGAAAGAGAGAGAGAGAGCGAAAAAGAAAAAACAACTGAGAGTGAGAGCGACAAAGAAAAGAAGACCTAAAAAGCAAAAAATTAAAAAAAAATGAGAGATAAAGAGAGGGATTAGAGAGAAAACAAGAGAACGAGCGAAGAGAAAGAAAAATAGCACGAAAGAGGGTGAGAGCGAGAAAAGAGAGAGAAAAAGGGGGTGCAAAAGAGAACGAGGGAGAGGGAGTACAAAAGAGACCGAGGGAGAGAGAGAAAGAGAGATCAAGAAATAGAGAGAGAAGAGAGAGATTGCTTGGGCGAGGAAAAGAAACAAGCAACCCGTAATCCCAGATAACAACACATAGAAAAGCTGGGAACTGCGATCAAAGTGCAAAGCACTGGTAGTTGTAGACAGATAGTGATCGATAACATTCGATCAAATTTGGAGTATTAAATAAATAAACAAATGCCCATTCAAGCAAACAGAGAGGGCACGATTGATCCCCATAATTTACTGAAATCAACTGGGACGAACGAAGTCCCCTGCGGAATGTCATCCGAATATCTGGCATACCTGACAAAGAGTGCAGTGTGTTTGTGTGTTGACGAAATGGATGGGGTGTTGAATTCTGGTCAAAGAACTTGAGGTGTCAAGGGTGGTAACAGGCAAGAACAGTCGTCAACACTCGCAAGCACTATAAAATTGTATTCCACTCGGAGAGAGTGCTTTTAGTTTGGTTGCGAAAAATCACTTTGTTTAACGTCACACTCATGCAGCTGCCGAGCCCCGTGAAAATCACGCTCATTCACATTTAAGTCGCGTGATGTTGTGTGATATAAGTATAAGCAAGTAAGAAAGTTTAATGAATAGACAAAAACTGTCTTAAAAACATATTGATGAAAGTAAAAAAAACAGCGTACAGTTCTACCAATGACATGATTATAGTCACCTTGTACCTCCAAGTCGTGAACGACCTTTGGTGACACACATGACCCTTGTTCTCCAGCTCTTTCTATCTTGGGCAAGGTCCATCAGGTTGTAGAGCGTTTAACCCTTCCCTCGAGTGGGAGGTCTTCCTCTTCCCCTATTTTCTTCGACTTGTTTCAACATAATAAACTTTTTCAAGCATTCCCCTTACCTCTTCACAATGTTTCCGAAATACGATATCCCCTTGTTTCAAGATCATTGAACTCAGTCGAACAAGGTTGTTGAGTTCTTTTAATACTGACTCATTCGTTCTTCGTGCTGTCGAAGGTGTTATCAGCATTTTTCTCCAGCACCACATCTCAAAAGCATCGATTTTCCTTCTATCCTCTTTTCACACAGTCCACGATTCAGCGGCATATAAAGCTACATATTAAAAATACAATAGTGTACACTAGTCTTTTGGGGGTTTCGCAGATACATTCCTGTTCTTCCAGATCTTTGCCAGTCCCGACATTGCTGCTCTACCTAAGTCCAGTCTTCTTCTAATCTCTACTCCACAGCCGCCATTTGCCACTATTTTGGACCCGAGAAAGATATATCTGTCGACCGCCTCCAACCTTCTCGGTCCCCATCTTAAATTCTGTGAAGTACCCTGTAGCCATCACTTTGGTCTTCTTTTTGTTTATATGCAGACCGACCTTCTCCCACTTCTTATTCTCTGCATCCAACAGAATGTCCATCTCCTCCTTGTTCTTAGTGATACGTGTGGTGTCATCTGCATACCTAAGGTTGTTCAGCTGCTTTCCTGCTATCCTAATACCGCAGTC
>JAUYWV010104419.1:0-13140 GCA_032274565.1 Nematoplana nigrocapitula | reverse complement strand
ATTTGAAATTATTTGAAAAATAAATGATGGATTGACATTACAATTATATAACGATTGTTATAAGAATTGAATTCAAATACTGTATTAATAAATATATACACATGCATATATATGTACAAACATATATATATATATATATAAAATAATGAATATGTATAATAATATATCCTAATAAACCTTTATTAATGCGTTTAAATATATTTAAATATTTCACAAAATAAAATTTGAATCTGTCGCTGGATTCTGCGGCTAAAGTTAGCTAGGTAAAGTATTAAAATTGTAATTATAAAAAGGCAAAGGGGTAATTTGCATGAAAATGTTATTTTGTGAAATGTATACTTAACCTAAAAGTAATTCATACTTTTCTAATAGATTTACTTCATTTTATATAATTATTATTAGAATTTTATAAATTATTTTCATTTTAAATTTAGTACTAATTACTACATTATTTGGAGCTAATGGTAATGGCAATGCATGCCATTACTAGTTATGGTTATAATGGCTGGTACAACCTTATATTGACACACTAACAATATATTAATATTTATAGTCACCAATAACTGTAAATCGATTTAATTATAGTTATACTAGTGAATTACACACATTTACTCTGTCTTCCTTTTATAGTATATTTTATTATATTATATAAACGCAAAAAAAATAGTTGTTATATTGATTGTAAATATACAGTATATTGATATATGTTTCCTTATCATTTTGGCAACATTCATATAAGTGCCCTTTTCAACTTTGCCCCCCCCCAATCGAAAATTTCAACCGCCGGGCCTGACAATAATCCGTGTAAAAAATAATAAGTTATCAAAACAGCGAAATTTTGTAGGGAATTTCAATATGCCACTATCGAAAGTAGTTGATACAATTTTGTTATTTTGACATATTTAAACAGAGAGAATTTAAATATCAATGCCGCTATTAGACAATAAAAGAAAAATCTGCAAATAAAAGTAAAAATTTTTTTTAAAAAAAAGCCAAGCTTTCAGACCTCTTTCAAGTTCATAGTCATGTCAAATTTATTACAGATAAAAAGTGACAAGAGATATAGCAGGCAGTGAAAACGGTTAAAAGATTATTTAGTGGAGCTAACAATTATGGCCGTATTCTCATATCTTCCTCGGCTAAGGAAGGTTCGAGGTTTGAGGAATCTTCAAGGGATCCTCGAACCTTCCTCAACTCGAGGAAGATATGAGAATACCAAAGCTTTCCTCGAACCTTCCTCCAACCTTCCTCGAACCTTCCTCAAGCATTACTCAAGCTTGAGGAAGGTTCGAGGAAGATATGAGAATTAAAAAATGTCATTTCTAATCGGTACTACATAGGTAGGGATTTAAATGTTGCAGTATACGATTCCTTCCATGCTATATTAACATACTACAACATGTGACTCACAGTGACGTATTTGAATCTACAGGTGTTGCGTATGTGTTTTGGTTATGTTGATCATGTTAGCGAGAAAAACTTTCATAAATGATAGCTCTCCGCCCGTTGTCGCGTGGATACTACATCGAAAGAAGATTTAATATTATTGATGGGTAAGTTTAAATTTACTCATGCTATAGGCTATATACACTGTATATGATAATTTATATTTTATTCACATTTATAAAGAAAATCTATCAGGTGAATGAAATATTACGAAATACAATTAATAATTTTCTATGGTCAGGGAGAGTCGGCGCGATAGGTGACAAACAATTAATTCTAATAAAAGACCGTTATCACATATTACATAATTCGGTATAGGAGGGTGGGTGGGTGTTTTCTGGTTTGGCCTGGCGTTATTAAGCGTTAGGGTTAGGGTTGACCTAGCGTTATAATTGCGTTATAAGGGTGTGGTGGTGGTTAAGAAAAGTCAAATTTTTGTGTTAAATAATACGTGAATGACCCCTAACAACACAACCATATCAGTACCTATAAGGACAACCCCAATCAAAATAGCAGACAAACGGAAATAAAGAAACTTCTTTGTGACAACCGGCCCTTTTACTACTGTTTAAAATGTCTAATTCAACCATCAAATCCTTGTTTAACTCTAGAGTTAAGAAAACTATTACTACTTCCATTAACAGGCGCACTAATCTTGATAAATTGTGCGACAAACACACACATTTGAAGGAATGTGGAAAATGTCTCGACTGTCTTTAAAAGTTTTGTTGGAGAAAACCAAGCCTTTAATTATTTATCGCTTTATTGGAAGAACAACAGTTACTGTATCATAAATTAATTTTTAAAATAAGGCCAGACTAAGTTCACAATAAGTAAACTAATTATTTTTCCATGTTTTAAATCAGATTTTGAATTCCTACATCATATGTTTCTAATTTACAAACAAAAACTCTCAATAATGCTTTAACCTTGTGTTTTAACGTTAATAGACTTTGGCGTCATAACTTCGCAGTTCTAAGTTTTTACTGATATATATGCAGTATGTAGTTCGACAACGACCAAAAAATAATGGAATTTCTTGAGAACGCAATTTCCCTTCCACTATCCACCGCAGTTTCTACTATACACTGACACAAAATGTTATTTTTTGAGAGTGTAGGAATGTAGAATATTGACATTCTTGTCGACACTCGATAATAAAATGTGATAAAACTGAGGCTTGTATCTAAGTGCGTGTCTTAGTGTATACTTTTTTGGAACAGTTTATACGCTTATATAGCATTACCAGAAAGCAACGATTAACACAGATCACTAACACTAGAACACTAACAAATAGTTTTATGTGAATTATAAAAAATGTTGTTACATATTCAGTAAACTATGAACTTTATAAAAGATCTTTTGTCATATCTTGTATTCCATAATCTCAAAAGGAAAAGTCATCCGCAAAAGTCTGTGAATGCGAAAATAAAATTATATTTGAAGTTCAGTGTTAAAATAAATTTATTAATGAATACATTAAAGAAGTACTTATTGAAATCCACAAAATAATAAAATTGGATGATATGTTTGTCAAATCATTCACAGATATATTTAAATATATATGTAACTGAGTTGGGGAAATTTTAATAAAAATATATAAATTGTGAACAATGTCCCATGAACTTTTGGCGGGAAATGAGGGTTTATTCTGCGACAAGGTGTCCTTCATTAGTCGCATTAGAATCTGGTCATTTTATCTGAAGAGTTGGACTCGGCACTTTTGGTTTGCGGGTTGTTGACTATTTCGGGAGGAACAGTTTCGCCGTCGCCGGCCTCTACATCATCGCCATCGGACTTTACCTTGCATCGGTCTCGGCAGCATTTGCATATGAATTTGCTGATGATGTTGTCGATAGGTTGCAGCGATCGCAACGCTAGGGGAAGAAATTTCCAGTCACGAAGAATCACCGGCAGCCATTCGGGACGTTTGCGTTGGATAAGTTTGATCACGCCAATAATTAGAAGGACAATGATCGCGATACCTATGAAGATCATCGGTAAGTAGATCCACGCCAGCGAAAGACCGAAGGATACGCCTGGGACGACGATAAACATGATGATGAGATAGAAGAAGGCAAACCAACGGTATTTGCTAGTTGTTTTCCCCAGAAGTTTCGCTATTTTGATGGGTATTCTTCGCATGAAGGGAATAGGATACCAGATGATGATTCCGCTGATATTGAAAAAGAGGTGAATCATTGAAGCCTGCATTGCCTCTTGTATGGTCTTATTGTCCGAGGCCAATGCGGCCAGGATTCCGGTGACGGTCGTACCGATATTGGAGCCGAGGGTCAGCGGGTACATTCGCTCAACTGTGATAAACCCGGTCCCCACCAGGGGGGTCAGGGCTGAAGTGAAGACCGAACTGCTCTGTACGAGAATGGTGAGCAGAGCACCGACGACGATTGAGACGTAGCCCATAAGGATGCTGCATTTTTCCGTATTGACAATGCGTTTGACAGATTCGGACACCTGACTGGCGAGCATCGCTTTGAGCAGCTTGACCAGGCTCACCAAACAGCCAATCAGCAGTGCCAAGGATATGACCAGTAGGATGCCGCCCATAGCTTCGTCGCTCCATATTTTCACTTTGTCCATGAACATAAAAACGCCTTGAAGAAGAGAGAGAGAGAGAGAGAGTAGAGTGTTGTATGTGAGTTCATTTTTAGAGTGAATAAAAAGTAAATTCCAAAATTAAGATGTGGGTTGCAAACATACTGTAGATGGAAAATATCATTCAAAAGGTAACAATTATGTCGATGGGAACAATTTTGAATATTAATGACGTCCCTCTTCTTCAAAGTTTCATCGCTTGATTAGTCTGATTTCGTAGCTTCAGTTTTCTCTGTCAAGCGACTTGCCATTTTCTTCATCATTTGATCATTACTACTGCGTCACTCTTCCAGTTGAAAGCTTTAAAGTTTTGTTTTATACAGATTCAATTTTACCAAGATAAAATTTACCTATACTGCTTAATATTTTTATCTAATATTTTTTCTAATATCTGAGCAACGTACTGATAAATATCGATTAATTGTTAATACACTTCTAACTAAAGTATATTCTATCCAAGAAATACCAAAAACAAATAATAATTACTAAAGATAAAACGTCGGAACGTCACCCAGGAGATTTTAGGCTAATTATGGCCCTCTAGGGAGTAATTCTGGGCTGGCCCGAATTCAACCGGAAATTTGTGATTCGGGATAGTTTTGGAATGACCCCAATTAGGGCTGTTTATGCTGTTACAGTACACATAGATCATCAAGGTTTCTTGAGTCGAGGATAGAAAAGAATATGACCGGAGGAAAAAACAAGTGGGTATATACTAGGGCATATATACTTACATTTTGCAACGCATTTGTATTGTTTATCCGCAACCATACTGGTAGTGTTCTCAGAGATAAGCGTCGTGAGCTGACTACTCACGGTTGTTGTTGTTGCTGCTTCGACAGTTGTAGCATTATTTACAGGCATAATTTCCTCCTTCTTGCAACACCATTTGATCATAGTGTCTGCTTTCAGGAGCATCGCCGGATTCCCAATTAACTTACTATCCAGCTGCAATATAAGAGAAAAAAGACATTCGTATAGGAAACATTATTGGTTTGTTAACTATTCGATCGTCGTATACAGCAAGTACAAGTTTGAATGCCGTAAGCCAGTTGTGTGCGAGTTTAGGGTAAAGTTAGAATAAGACTTGCACTTCTATCATCTGAATAATAATGCGACACTGATGATAGTTTTAATTTGCAGGTTGACATGTGAATAAGACAGTAAATTTTGAAACTGAAATGATTTGTTTCACAAGTAATGACCACGACGTTTTAATATAAAAATCGTATAGATCCGTGGACAACGTTTTGGTGAACGCGTTCTGATATTTTTGATGCGTTGCGAAAACTGTGGACGGAAGAGTGGTAGAACTAAACAAAAAATGAAAGTATGATAAATTTGAGTAGCCGTATCCATTCATTCATTAACTGCATTTGCGATAAAAAATAATATAAAGTAAAACGATTTACAAATTCAAAACATGTAAGAGATAAATAAGAAAGAAAACAGATAGAAAGAAAAGATAGAAAGAAAGGGAGAAATGCAAAAGAGAGTGTTCAAGAGAGGGAGAGGGAGAAAGGGAAATGAGTGAGTCAGAGGAAGGGGCAGACAGTGGCGTAATCAGAAAACTATCAAGAGTCCAGTCCTAGGCACACATTCATCTTATATAGGTGCAGACGCGGCGGAGGGCTAGGGGACACGTGAGAGCCCTAAGAAAAATGTGCGCTCACTGGGCCTTCTTCCTATTTATGGCCCTGTTTTGGATCCAAAGGACAAAGCCGTGACGAAAATTACATTCAATCAGACGATTTAGGATGATTGAATGTTTCAGAACATATAAGGTCTTGGAGTAATCGCAGGAAAAGATTTGTGCTCCTCCAACTCCGTCGGTGACAAGCAGTCTGATAATGGTGTCATGAGTTTTTATAAGCGTACTGGTCGAGGACTTAGGACGATATCCTCCGGTGTAGATAGGCTGCGCAGGTATGGGTTCCCCCTACGGGACATAGCAGTCGCTGCCGTAGCACTGACGCTACAAGCGTCCCCGGGAAGATTTCTATATTCGAGAGAAGTGCGCTGCAGTCCCGCACAACTTTTCCCCGAACCTAAAATGGGTGAGCCACGCAAACCACCCTGGTACGCGTCCCAGTGGGGAAAGTTCCGACCTGACGGTGGACGTTCAGACCCGATTCACTTTTTAGCCTTCCAAATTTAACACTGCTTTAAAGCATGTGTTTGGGAAAAAGTGGTCAGTCCTGGACAGTACGAAAGAAACAACAACAACAACTTAGGACGATAGGCGAATTGGTCAGGACCAAAATGTGTCAAGAAAAGATTCTTAACTGACATGAGATGCAGACGTTCAAAAATTTTGAAAGACAAATAATAGAGAAATAGGTCGACGATCATTTTAAAATGGTTGTGGACATTTCGGTATTGGAACAATGTGTCTGAGCTTGAAGAATGAAGGGACAGTGTTCGATTGGCCTGATAAGTTGTATATATTATATGGCAAAGAGGACCGGCGATGCGATCTGCAACTGATCTGTACAGTACGTTGGGTATAATAATAGATAATCAAGGCCAAAGCCTTGCCGGTAGGGAGTGAAAGAAGGGACTTAAAACTGTCCTGGAAATATATGTTAATATTCCACTCCGGTAGGTTGTCCGTAATTGACAAGATGGTCCATCCTCGTGTGGAAAATGGAAGCAAAGTATGCGTTGACTTTAGTCGTGAAGTCGTAAAGGGTAGGCGACTGGGATATCAGCGAAGTGATTTGACTCCATTCCTTTTCTCCAGAGATGGAACACGTCAAAGACCAGAGATCGCGTGTATTCTTTTCGTATTTTTCTGATCTATTAATATAGCTTTCTTTATTTCACTCTTGACTTTTCTGTCCTCTGGCAGTAACGGGGACAGTTTCTACTGCGATATACCTTCCAAACGTTTATAAGGCTTTTGACGATGGGGTGGTCAACGATTTTTTTATCGTTTCTCGAAACTGTGACAGTTTTAGTCAGAATGGAAGCATTGAAGCAAAGAGAGACGAGACGGTAGAGAAAAAGTCGCTTTTATAGTCCACGTTCTTGTGTGACCGATAAAATTTATACCAACTCATATTTTTGCTTTACAACGGATTCGGTGAAGATGAGATCAGGTTTCTGGGAAGTATCTTGTGAGGAGGAAAGACAGTAAGAAGCGGGTTGATGCATGGTGTTTTGGAGAGTTTGTGGCCAAGTGTGTTTTGAGGTACCGACCCCCATCTAGAGAAAAACTTGGTTTGACAGTTTGAAACAGTCAATCAGTGTTGTCCAGCAAAAATGTTCCTTTGAGATACGCGGGTTCTTACCAGGATGGTCGAGAGCAGGTTTTAGCTTCCTATAGCCGCGGTGCCTGGCGTTTTCCTCGCTGGTCGGGGGGACCACATTGCAATTGAAATAGATTTTACCATCGTGTGGGTCATCCCTTAGGAATTTGCTGGATTTGAGAACCTTCTTTTGTTTTTCAACGCTTGACTTGAATTTGACTTTCAAAGGATGATTTCTGCCTATGCATGTTGTGCCGAGGCGGAAAGGTATGGAAAACTCATCATGTTCGTGTTGAGATCTTTAAGGCGCTCAACCAAAGCGGCTTCAGAAATTCCTGCTACAATCGCGAACTTCCTTCTGTTGAAAGTCTCCAACTTTTCGATTTGTAAGGATGATTTTAGCTCCGTGCTTTCATCTTTATGAGCCTGAAGCTCATCTCGGAAATTATTTGTTTTTCGCGATAAAAATTATACCTCTTTAGATCGTAGCGCTTTATCAAGAATATATTTCCGCTCATCTGACGTCACAAGGTTGTTTTCGGAAGCGCCGCTACCTGATCTGGTAGTTCGTGATGTCACCAGTAGTAGATTACGAAGTTATTCCTTTGGCGCAGGGAAATCTACCGGAAGGAGCTTAGCATTCACATAATCTATGTATGCTCAATAGACAGTTTTATGAATCCAAGGCGCGTCAAAACCCGTTCAGAAATTCCGCTTCGCAGTAATCCAAGAAATTACCGGAGCACTGAAAAACTCGTTTGCACTATGCCCCTTCTTCCTTTCGTTTTTGTGCCACGCAGATGCGCTGGATCGAAGAACAAGAAGAAGAAGAAGTCTAGAGCATGAAAAGGTCATTCATTGAATATTTTCAGACGTTTCTATCATCTTTCTATGTTGGACAATTCATGGGTAAAAATCTCTGAAACCAAATTCAGTCATAAGCAAAGAAGCGGTTGAAAAATAAGGTCCTGTTTGTCAACTACAATAAATGCTCTTATATGTAATGTTAACTATTTAAAAAATATATTACCTGAATAACCAATTTTGTGAGTGGTTTTGTAAGGGTTTTGAGAAGATCTTGTTTGGCAGCTTTGTACTGTTGGAGATTCATGCTTTCGACAATGACCGAGCTGAGGCGAGTCAGGTATTGGGTGGCCACTTCCAGGGGCAAAAGAATAGCGACACTGAGCCAGTTGAATATATCGTGAACGGTAGCGCCGGCAAATGCCAAACGAAACTCCTTCCGATTATTCACTTGGCCCATCGAAACAATAGTATTGGTGATCGATGTGCCAACATTGGCGCCCATTATCATGAAAGTTGCAGCTCGTAGGGACAATACTATGTAGTTGAAAGAAAAGCAGATTTGAGTACATTAGAATAGACTACAAATAGCATTGTGGTGCAGACGGGATATTCGATCTCCTTATCGAGGAAAGTTGAGTTTGCTATGTTTATGTTAGAGATGTACATGTATAATGCCTTATACTATACCAGCTACAAGCTAAAAAATTCGCGCTTAGCAAAATCAGATTCGTGTGAGCAAGTTCCAGTTCACACTTATTAACAAGTTCAAATTGGCTAATAATTAATTGCAATAGAAATGATAATAATTTTCTATTACTTCAACCGATCTGGGTGTTTTACGTACGCAGGAAGAGAACATTTTAAACATTTCTTGGGGTATTTTCTGATAAGTGGATATGAAAATCTGCGACTTTTAACTCGCGAACACGTTTTCGTTTGCATTAAGTTGTACCGGTCACTTGTCGTTGTCAGGGAATTTCTCGACACTTCAACAGCGCATTAAATCACGAAAACTTCATATTTTGATTTTTTCTGTATACTGTTGGATATTTGCAAATGACTGTTTCCAGGTAATTGTTTCAATTAAAGTTACATTTTAAAAACAATCTTGTTGGTGTTACGGGCGAGATTGATTTTGCTAAGTGCGAGCTTGAGCTTGTTAGTATGATTATGAACTTGTTAGGACGCTGTTGTACTTGCTAAAGTCGAATTTGAGTTCGTAATGATATAGACAATGTTTTGTAAACTTATAAGGCATGCGCATTATAGCAGTAACTCTTATATAGCAGAATAGCCTTACATAACAATTCCCTTGGAATGGTAGCACTCTACCCCGCATTTGTTTTCGTTCATGCAGTGAAACGCAAATGTCTGATGAAATTGAGATCTATAAATCATCAGTGTGTTCACGAAAATGGAATTATTTTGGTCTGATAAGAAGCGTTCTAGACTCACAGTTTTGAGATTAAGCGTTAAAGCTGATAGATCACTTTGAACAAGATTCGTCAACATCATCTTGTGGTGCCGTGTATCGTTCGGAATAGATGACAACAATGCTGCGCCTGGCCTCTCTATTCTCGGTTTCCTTTTTCTCTGTCTCGCTTTCTACGTAGATGGGCTCCAAAATCTCAGTTTTCTTTCTTTGAGGCTTTTCAAAAAAAAATTTTTTTCAGCTCCCATCATTTGCAATATTTTTTCGTTCGAAACCATTTACAGCAGTCCAACTGATATTCAGGACTCTGCTCTAGCACCAGTATTCCAATGCTTTAATTCTGTTGTTAATTTCCTTTTTTCTTTCCCGCATCACTAGCTGTCCTATCCCAGCAGGAGCGGTGGCAAGTTGTCACCCATTTATACACTTCGCGCTGACGCCCTACTCGGGGTCTGTACATCGCTCCTGGCGGGGGACATTGTACCTCCCTGCTATAGCTATAGTCACCATTCTCAGTCAACCTGGAGGCAGTGGCGGATCTAGGAATTTAGCACGGGGGTGGGCGAGACCTTCCCCAGGGGCGCCGCAGTTCGTGAAAATGCTAATTTAGGGGGCGCCATCACAGGGAGGGGAGGGGGCGCCATCACAACTTTTGGATCCGCTACTGCCTGGAGGGTTTGCACCAATCTTATGGACTGGCGAGATGTTAGAACCAGATTAATTCCCAATCTAACACCACCGAGACATCTCCGGATAGGCGGATCAACCAGACAGCATATAGTGTCTTCAGCGGGATTCGAACCCGCGTCACCACCGTGATGGCGATGACGACGGCGAGCGCGATTACCATACTGAGCTATCCTAGCAAGTGTTTCCTTGTTGAAAGTCCAATCCTCCGTCCATACGCCATGATAGAGAATAGAAAATATTTTTTGTTGTTTTTTTTAATTGTCAAACATGTTATATTAACAAATCTGGCTGAACTCACCCTTTGTGTCTTTTTTTATTTTTTTCATGTTTGTGTTATTGCTGTGTTTAACTGTTGTATGTATTACATGTTATAATTAAAGTTTGTAATGTTTATTAAAATTGTAAATGAGATGTTAAAGGTGCCAGCTCGATCTGCTCTTGCAGCCTCTGGCTTCCAATTGTATTTTTACAATAAAATTATTATTATATGTTCAGAAGTGTTTTTAACTTAGTTTAGATTTGATTTCAAAATATAAAAGGATCTATCTCTTTGTATGTACTGTATATGCATGCGCGATTGTATGTCACCGTTTTTGCTTGAAGTGAATTAGAATTAGGCGATCATTAAAACTTAGATTGCCAAATTAATTGATTGATTTATCTATTAATAGCTGATATACCAGGCGTTGCCCGGGAGGAAATGAAAGCTTATTGACAGATAAATACAGATGTTCTATAGTAACGTTTTCGGGAAGAATTTAGAAGCGCAAAGTACCCCTTGTTAATTCATTCTCTAAAAAACACATTTAGTTCATTACGGTATCAGTAATCTTTGTACAACCAACGCGTTATCCAAGGTATTTAGGAAGAAGCTTTCAAAGGCGAATTCGAATCTGGTAGCTACAGTATGTTACGGTTAACCAAATACTCCAAATACATCAATATGTAACGTCATTAAACAGATAGATAGGTTGGTCGAAATTCTTCCCCATCAATGGTTTAAATGATGCAACTAAACTTGCTATGAACAATTGAAGCATCCTCGCATCTATATCGAGAAAGGGAATGAGGGGACGACGATGCAACTTTGGACTTACCGGTCCTTGTTTTTTTAAAAGTACTTGTTCAAATTTACATAAAGGGACACACAGAATGTCGTAAAATATGAATATGTTTAACACCCAATATTACAACAATGACCGGTAAGTCCAATAATGCGTCCTCATCCCCTCCAATAAAAAACAACTAGGTCACTTCTTCCCACGACTTACTTTCGCCCGCTACCATAGTAATGAAAATACTGGTGGAGGTGGACGAACTCTGGACGGCAACAGTGATTAGAATTCCAATCATCAGCCCGGCTATAGGATTCTCCAGCAATCTGTTGTTTGAGAGCATCGTCCCGGCCGCTTTTCCCCCGATCAAGCGAAACGAGCTGCTCATGAGATCCAGGGAGCAAATGAAGAAATACAGCAGAACGATGAGACCCAGAGGCCGACCAGCATAGTGCCACGCCTTGATCCAGAATCTTCGACATGTGAGCGGTTCTTTGAGCTGGGACGTTTCATCTGTAGGGAGGTATTCGGAGGAAAAGACAGAGTTTGGGGAGTTGATTTGTTGAACTTTGCAACTGTACTGAGTGCATGTCTTCCAGACAAAGGGTAAAATAGTTGCTTTTTTGTGAGTAGATCTATATCGGACAGACGAAAAGTTACTTCTTGTGATCAGCACTTATTGATTTTACAGCTGATCGATTTGCCCGTAAACAAGACGCTGCCCGATCTATACATTTGGGCATTTGACAATACAGAAGAATTCTGATCTCATACTTTTCATATATGGAATTCAAAAATATTTATTGCCCAATACAGTTAGTGAACTCAAATAGCTATCAGCAGCGGTAAACGATTAGTAAGAACAAATAAATATTTTGGGTTCTGCAATCCGCGAAAATCATTTCACGCTTAAGAAATTCAAATTGCACTAACATATAAGGTTCTTAATTGTAAAAAATACCCTTTCAAATTACAGATAAACACAACGATAAAATTAAAATGAATAAAATTTATAAAAGCATAAAGGTAAACTTACCGTATTTGTCATCCGGAAACGTGAGATCCGCCTTGGAGTGAAACAGATCGCCGTTTTTTTTATATTCTGCTTTCGACATGTAAAATAATTTTTACTGAAAATACAAAAACAAACTTGTTTATATACTTCTTTGCAGTTTACTCTGAAATCCGATATATTTCTATAGCCCTAATTCGACTATTTATAAAAAAGTCAAGTGGGAGTAATATAAGCGAAATTCTAGTAGGCTACTCTTATAGATAGAAACAAACAAACAGCAGACAGACAACCCAAACAGACAAAGATAGATCAAATACAACGAGGGAAACAACTAGTTTAAAGCATTACACTAATCACGACTGCTGCAAATTCGTGTTGTAATATTTGGTTCAGACAGAATCAGAGTATACCAACTACAGTATATACGTAGAAAGCCAACAGTGCATCCAACAAGCTATTGTGCAGAGCCAATCAGCGTAAGGAATGAATTGCTTTGTCTCCAACTCTAAATTTTTGATGAAGTGATGAATCGAGAAGTAATTTTCGACATCTGTTGTAAAGTACAACCAAAACAAACTGACACATTGCATTTTTCAATTGTATTATTTTTTCTATAGAAGCAATGTGGACAAATCAGAGAAGATGGCGGTATGGATACTGTTGCGCAACCAGAAAATTCTCGAGAGGGGTCCAGGTAAAAAAGGCGCATTCACCCCGTAAATAGGCGCATTCACCCCGTAAATAGGCGCAATCACCCCGTAAATAGGCGCATTCACCCCGTAAATAGGCGCATTCACCCCGTAAATAGGCGCATTCACCCAGTAAATA
>JAUYWV010104408.1:0-13140 GCA_032274565.1 Nematoplana nigrocapitula | reverse complement strand
GGTTCAGGGCTGGCTGTAACTTCGCAGTGCAGGCGCGCACTTGTCTGTCCTGGGCTGCTAGGGTCAGGTCGTCGGCGAAGGTGGGGCAGATGACGTCAGTGGGCCAGTGATTCGTGACATCAGACATGTACACTAACCACAGGGTCGGTGCCAGG
This sequence comes from Nematoplana nigrocapitula, assembly GCA_032274565.1. NCBI lineage: Eukaryota > Metazoa > Platyhelminthes > Proseriata > Nematoplanidae > Nematoplana > Nematoplana nigrocapitula. The sequence continues at coordinate 12,985 of JAUYWV010104408.1, read as the reverse complement.
ACGCTTCCCTGGGGGAGACCTTCCTTCATCGTTTTCACTCTTGATAGGTTACTGCCCCATAAGACAAAAGCTGTCCTATCGGCCAAGCAGTTCCTTATCCATCGGGTGATGCATGTTGGCGCCCCCATTTGGCCAAGCTTCACCAGGAGTCCATCTTTCCATACTCGGTCGTATGCTTGACGTAAATCCACCATTACAGCGACAGTTCGTTCTCTCTGTTGGAATCCATCCATGATGTATTGTATGAGTCTGGCAACCTGCTCCTTAGTACCTATTCCTTTCCGGAAACCTGCCTGGTCTGGTGGCAGGAGATTGTTTGACTCTATCCAGAGGCGACACTATACTATCCGCTCTAGGCATTTGGCGATGCAGCTCGTGAGCGAAATGGGGCGGAAACTGCTGGTGAGCTAATGGTTCTTTCCGGCTTTGGGAATGGGTTTGATATTAGCCATGCGCCACAGAGCCGGGGACGACAATGAGGACCAGGAGAGGTTAAAGATAGTGAGCAGGTGAGCGCGGTTGACGCTGTCGAGATGAAAGAGGAGTTGGTTGCTTATACCATCTTTACCTGGGGCTGAGGCGGTCGAGAGCTGCGAGAGGGCGAGATTCAGCTCGTGGAAGGAAAAGGGGCAAGCAAGGACCGGAACGACTACCAGTGCAGGAGCAGGGGCGGTCGACCGTGTGTCTGGCTTCTCTTCTAATGGTACCATCTTTCTCTTTATCGATCTTAATACGGCTGATGTCCGCGTACATTTGGCCGAAGAGGTTGGCCTTCTGGGTGTCTGTTGAGGCTAGGTGTCCTTCGTCGTTCTTGATCACCGAGTTGGGCTTGGATACAGGTGAACGGCCGTCCAGTGCACGGATGACCCGCCATACTTGGTTCGAGGAGGTCGAGGAGTCCAACTCGTCCGAGACAAGCGACTGCCAGTAGTGTTCCGTGCACAGGTTGATGGTTTTCCTGGTGGCCGCCTGAATGTTTTGGAAGTCGTCCAACAGCTGGCGGTGGTTAGGGTTTGCGCGAAGTCGGGCGAGGGCGTCGTTGCGGGCTTTGACAGCTCGTTCTGCCTCATCACACCACCAAGGGCGGAAATCCTTTACCCGGCCACAGGGGATACTCTGTTTGGCGGCTTTTAACAGGACCGAGCTAAGATCTTGTTAGCCTCGTACACGTTGGGAGGGTTCCAGTCCGCTCCCAGGCGCCGCTGGATGATGTTGTTGAAGTGTCCAGTTAGCCTTCTTGAAGTTGAACCGGGGTAGGCTCGCCTTGGAATGGTGGATGGAGTCGACGAGGTGGATATCTAGAACCAGGGGGAGGTAGACGCTGCCGATGGAGGATGCAATGAACCAGGTGGTTTGGGCTTCACGGTTCGCGTAGAAGATAGAGATATCCGGGCAGGATCCTTTCCCAGTGGCGGGGTTGATCCTGGTCGCAGAACCGTCGTTTCCACATACTAGGTCATTGGCAACCATCCAATCTTCAATAAGAGAGCCAACATGGTTCTCATCGCAAAGCGGGTCCCAGGAGGGATGATGGCCATTGAAGTCACCAAGGACGAAGGTGTTATTGTCAAAAGGGATCGCGTCAGGGGAGAAATATTGTTCGCGGTTCTCACTAGAGGTGATTGGTGGGACGTAGCAGTTGATTATGCGCATGGAGTCATTTCCAGCGGTATGGACGCGAAGAGCATGGATCTCGGTGGTCGAGTCGTTGTTCGCACGCAGGCGGAGGTCCATTTTCTCGTAGGTGATGGTGTCGCGTATAATCGACAAAATACCTCCGTGGACAAGTCTGTAACGTCGAAGAGCCGTCCGGTCGGCAGTGCGATCGGTTCGGGCAGCGACGTTCCAACCCTTAAGCCGGGGAATGGATCCACGAGGGAGATCGGTCTTTTGCAGGACGCAGATATCGGCCTTCCAGAGTTCGAGGAAATGAAGGAGCTCCGATGTCTTAATCTTCAGCCCGTTGATATTGAGTTGGACAATACGTAAGCGGCGTCGTGCCCCGCACGAAAAGTTAGATGAACTAGAGCTAGGTGGGGGAGGGCTTGGGGGTTGTGGGACCCGAACCTAGGTTAGGGGCTTGGGGAGGAGGGGGAGGGGGGATAGCCGGAGAAAGCGAAGATCCTACACTAGTTAGGGTTCCTGGGGGAGGTCGGGGTTGGCAATTCTTACAGGCCCATGAGGGGGTGTTCCTCGCTAAAGAGTAAGAAATGCAAGCGCAGCGGAAATGCCACCAAGAGGAACACCTGCTGCAACAAATGGACCCCCTGGCAGCGCTTCCCCCGCATCCCGGACAGGGCCAGGATTGGGGTGGATATCGCCATCCTGAAGAAGCAGAAGGAGGACACTAAAGTTAGGCGGAGACAGCTCCCGTCCCCCTCATCTATTCCGCTCTCGCTCTCACTCTACTTCTCTCTGACTTAACTCTCTTTTTTCACTCTTCTTATTTATCATTTTATTCATCAATATATCAGTTGATCTATCGTCTATTGTCTCTCTCTTACTTACAGTACTCTTTCAATTCCTCTCTCTCCCCTCCCCCCTCTCTCTCTGTCTGTCTGTCTCTCTCTCTTTCTCTCCTTCTCTTTCACCTACTCTCTCTTTTTTAAGCACTCTTCCTCAATCTTCCCTTTTACATAAAACTATGGGTTGATCCATCAATTTATCTCCTGTATTTATTCTACCTCTCCTATCTATCTTCTTCTCACTCACTCTCTTCTACCTATCTTCTTTCTCACGCACTCTCTCCTCTTTCTCACTCACTCCGTCTTTTTCACTATACTCACTCCCTCTCTGTCTCCTATCGCTCTTTTACATCAACCTGTCGGTCGATATAGCTATCACCTCTATGTCTATGTCTCTCTCTCTCTCTCATATCTTTTCTCTCACTCACTCGCTCTCTCTTTCTATATCTCTCTTCTTCACCAATATATCATTTGATCCATCTATTTATACATACACAAAATCACCTGCTCCTGTATTCCTGTTTTCCTCCAGCAAATCTGCACAATATTTCCTGATAGTGGCGAAACTTGCCTCACGATTTCTGTCGAATTCCTGTAAAACTAATGCACAGGAAAAAAAATACGGAGACAATTCACCAAACAGAATGCACACTACCGGTCTGATAACTCACTATTCCACAGGTCTTGGTCGTACTCTCGAATAAATTCTGTCTTCTCACAAAAGAAGACAAATAGGATGTCTGATAAGAAGTCCTCTTTGCGTGATATAATCGTTTGAATCAGTCGAAGTTGCGCTATCAAATCAAATATGTTTTTGTATTACTCAAGGGGCTGAATTTATATGACAAACATAATTATTTTTTTACCTATATAATTGCCTTTTGTTTCCGCCGCGTGCATTATAGTTTGGCTTTCATCTTCGCTAATAGCGTCAATTTGAACAAAGCTTGCAAGCATAATGGGGTTAATATGTACTGTGTCCAGTGACAAATTGTGGTACGTAATCAATTTGTTTGCCATTTGACGGAACGTCTTCCTATCCTCGATTAATTCACACTTGAGATATTTTGCAATTACCTCCATTTTTAATTCTGCAAAACAACACATTGAATAATAGTAAAACAGTCACAGTGAAAGGTGTCCCACAATATATGTCCAATAAGGAAGACTGAAGAATCCACATATAATATTATAAACAATGCAAATGCATTTCTAGTACACGACTAGTTTCATGCTGATTGGGATTCATCAGGTGTATGCAAGAGAAGGCGAACCCGGCTTGATTTACCTCTTGCAAGTCAATCCGAGAGCTCCCGTGTACAGCACACCAAGATTATGATTGCAGGGACACTTGTAATGCCGAAGCTACGATGGCAGCACCATTGTCCCGTAAAGAAATGGGTCACTACAGAGATCGAGTTGTTTGCCAAGAAATTTTTCATGATCTTCATAACTATAGGTATTATAATTAACTATAACTTACCGCACGCTGTCGCATATAATAATGTCATTTTATTGGGGTACTTGCTATTACTGATGGCATCGCATAAACTTTGGGCAGTCAATTTCCCATTGAAAAGATGCTCCTGTGTGGCTGAAAATGGAAAAATAACATTCTGTGTAAATATATGACATTGCTGAAAGCAAAAGAAAGGCAGGCTATTAGAAACGATTCACTTTATAATCTGGGAGGATATTTCAATATCAGTGCAGAGAAGGCTGGTATTTTTATCATTGTAAAGATAGTCTCCCCGAAACAAGGAAAAATTAGAAAAAGGACATATTGTGATCCGCTCACTCTCCGGAATTGTGGGACAGGAAAACAATCACTTGGCACAATGTACTACTATTTGTTGCATATTTACCCCAAACTACAGACCCACTGTGATAAGGCAACCTCAAAACACGAAATCTTTATATAATTATTAATACACTAGTTTCAGTTGGCATTTTGTGCTATATTCTTAATGAATATAGACAAATAGTGTTGTTATAGTTACTGAGTGACTTACCAATACAAACTAATTATAATGCATTAATGTAACCTACTGAAAATGAACTTACAGTCATCAAAAATGGAAATTAATGGTTGCCTAAGGATATTTCTGGGCTTCAAATTATCAAGTGTCCTTTCAATATCAATTCTATTAATACGGAATCCTGTTTCAAGAAAATCTTCTTCTACTGACATTTTTTCTGAAAAAATAAATGCAAATATTACAAAAATACATAAATAATAATGTATAAAAAATATTTAGGCAACTTATAAATATATATATATTATAAGACTCAATGTAAGTCCGTCTGAGGCTCACTTTTTGAAGCCGCTATTTGACAGATTGAGCTGAAATTTTCACACTAAGCTATACACCATGGAGTTCTCGTCCATGTACTATTTTGGTTTTGGTCAGGTTACCGGTTTTGGCTTGGGATGGGGTGGCCAGTTAGTAGCCAATATGTCTATATACTAGACAGCAAAATATATTTATTTGATTGTACAGTATGTGTTAAAAATACACAAGGCCTCAATTAAATACCACATGAAGCTGATAAGTAATTTATAGAGACAAAAGAAACACCTGTGCACACAGGCGTGGGAACAGGGGGCGGGTGCCCCCTTAACTTTGACAGACATGGGGCAAAGTATGTATTTGCCCCCCCCCCCTAAAAACCTGGCTTTGGGCTGCCTGTCCTTGTAAAAGGCCCTTTTTTACAATTTAGAAAAAGGCTAAAATTAAAAACTATAGGCAGCTTGTTTTGATAAATTAGAGACATACAGTATACTAATAAAAATGGGTATTTTACATATTTTTCAGATAAGCATGAGCTATTCAGAGCCACCAACAAATAAATTCAACCAATGCATGATTTCATGTTTACAATACAGGCCCTTAGAAACAGCCCCCCGCAAAAATGCAAAAAGGGTCCCTTCCCCACAAATGCAAGTTTGTTTGAACACTTCAAGATAATTCACATTTAGTCATACAGATAATCTAAGCCGCACGCTTCAGAATTCCTTGTTATAAGCCTCTCATCATAGATACAGAAAATAGTGAATTTGACGGAGACAAAAGATAGGGAGCAATGGATGAGAACAGTGATATCATCAAAATGTTCCAACAGACAAAGAATTGAGGCTACAGTCTCAATTAGAAGGTTGGCAACCATAACACTCTAATTGTGCCTGTTTTCAGCTTTCCTTTGTGCAATCTTAATGCTTTTACTTCCACTGTATTTCTTATTATCATCTTTCCAAGTTTCTCTTTGGCAGCCTCTATCCTGTTTCCATTCTAGAACTAAAGCAGGTAGCTGCCCTAAGGATACTTTCATAATGTGTCCTGCAAATTTCATTTCCGTTTTGATCAAACTTTCAACTAAGTATTTCTTATTTCCAAGACTTCATTAGTCACCTGTTCAGTCTAGCTAATCTTCAAAACTTTACTGTAACACCATATTTCAAATGCCTCTGTCAAAAACTTTTGAGTCTTTCATCTAGTGGTTTGATCTAGCTTTGTATGAAGCAGCTGTTGTAGTTCCCAAAAAGGAATATTTTTTTTTACTATGTAGTTCCATAGACACAAATATGTTAAGAGGAAACTTTATCTAAATATTACAACAAACTAATGGGTCCTCTTATAGATATATAGAGTTTCTAGGCACTGATAGATGACTCATTTACTATATCTATACAAATAGTAGTGGCCATTACCATTATTTGACCAAATTTTGTATGTTTTAGTTATTGAAACTTTGGTCAAAGATGTCTATTCCACCTATAAAATTTATATTTTGTGGATATGTTTGCAAATACCTTTTTTTGGCTTGGATAAGAGGCCAGATTTGTCTATAGTATTTGTGTCTTTTTGATAGTAAATATCTATCACATTTTTTGAGAAAGTTATTTGTAGTTCACATTCTTTTTTCAAAATCTATCCAGGTAAATAATTTATATTGGTGACATTTTCTTTATTTATACTTGATGGGGCTTCCTATATAGGTGGCATATATAGTAAATCTATTTATTTAATATATTCTGAGATATTAATATATGTTATTAATATAACAGAGTAGGGGTAGAACACTTTCCCTAGGAATGACAGGCTAAAAAATAAATTTCAGTTTGATTATAATTTTTATATTTTACTTTTTCATTTTGTATATTTTTATGTTTCATTCACTAATACCTGGATATAATTTCAAAAATATTATATTCACTTTTTCTTTCTTGTCATTTTTGTTAGAAATGTGGTGAAAGAAACAAATATGTGAATATATTTCTAACTCACAAAAATAATATAATTTAAACAATAGATCTCAATGATGTAGAAATGTCACATAAATGATTTTAAAGAATAACTAGAGTAATTAACAAAAATATATGTTTACTCAGACTCATTGTAACAAACTTTTTCATATACGAAATCCTATCTATATCTTGGAATTAATGGATTAACCTAACTTAATTTTAATGCACTATAATATCATTAAAACTTCTGTCCATTGTTTAACTTAATAAATATATATGCTATAATAATAAATTTAATATTAAAATGATTTTAATAAAAATATTATATAGGCAGTGGATATAGTTCTAGTCACCGGAATCCTGTATCTCGAAGATACAGTTCCAGTCACTGGAATCCTGTATGGTGAAGATAAAGTTCCAGACATCATAGAGTAGAAATATAGAGTTCTATCTCTCAAAATCTGGATGCATCGTAAAAGACACTGTCCAATCGGAAGATAATGAATAAGTGATTGAAGCAGTTTCTTGTAGAAGTTGCGAACCCTGCGAAAGAATGTAGCGCATTGTATTGCACTGATGTGATCATTTCATAGGGCATTTCTTGCATCTCCACCAAGGAGAATGTCAGTATCAGACAGCAGGTGTTCATCACGAAGCGACACAAAGTCTTTCAAATTTGTGACATCATCAATATACTGCGCTCGAACGAATGACAGACAGATGCCAGAAATCAAAGAGATCATGTTGTCATACAAGAGGTGTATGATTGGAGCAGATGTTTGAAACAAAAATTCAAAATCCTTGAGAGGTTTCAAAGTAAATAGGACAAAATGGACATAAACTATAATATCGGGTGAGTCCAGATATTTCCGAATCGTTATTACCCTCTCATTGTTATGCTCAGTCTGAGGAAGAGAAGCAAAGTGAGTCTTCAAAGTGTAAAACAGCTCTAGAAAATGAAACAAAACATCTGAGACTTGTAACCAATGGCTTTCCACTCTGCACAAAAAACTTCAATTGTATCAAATCCAGCATAATTTGGGCATGTTGAAATGCTTGGGCAGACTTTGCATACCGTAAATAAAAGAAAAGGTTGCCCAGCATATCTTCTAACTAGTTTCCCAATGCTATCATTGCACTTGCAGCTGAATTATGAACATGGTGCATAGAACAGCCACCAATGTCGGCAATGATAATGTGGGTTCGATACTGTGTGAAATCGATTTATATTCATAGCATAAGGCTGGATTTAAGTGTCAATACTGTTCATTTGTTTAGTGTCCTCCAACAGCTAATTAGACAGGCGAATCGATCTTGGAAAGAAGGTTTGGGTACACACAACTGGGATCCTGATAATATAATATTACAAGTTATGAAATGTACAGTAAAAAGATTGAACATATTGAGGTGTTACAATATATGTACATGAAAAAAATTTTTTTCAAGTATTGAAATTTTCACGCAGGATAATCAAATTTCCGTGCAATCATGCAGCTCTGATAAAAGCGCGCTATTTTTGCGCAGCACTGAAAGCACTGATTTGGTGCTTTTTCAGCAGTTCCCCTATTTTCATAACAAACCATATAAATAACTGTATAAAAATGACCTTGAAGGGATGTTATTAGAGTTACATGGAAAGAAACTTTAGTGTATTTATATCAATAGAGGTTTATATTATTGCCTAGTAGAGACTTTGTTCATACAGTCACCAGGAGCCAGAAACAACTCATCGGAATTTAGAAGAAAAATTTTGGCGCTTTTTTGGTAGTTCTCCCACAATCATAACAAACCATATAAGAATGACCTTGAAGGGTTATCATTAAATTTAGAGTTCCGTGGAAAGAAATGTTAGTGTATTTAAACCAGAGTGTTGAAATACTTTCTGTGTTCACTTTAGTTTAATTGTCAGCCGCATAATTGATTTGAAAATTTTTTCTTCTAAATTCTGTCGAGTCATTTCTGGCTCCTGGTGATCGTATGAACAAAGTCCCTCCAGGCAATAATATAAACCTCTATTGATTTAAATACAATAACATTTCTCTAAAACAACTTAATCATTCGAGTCTAATGATATCCCTTCAAGGTCATTTTTATATGGTTGTTCATACAGCTTGTTATGAATGTGGGGAAACTACCGAAAAAGCACCAAAATTAGCTGGTTCTGTTCATTAAAACAAAATTTATATATGAAAATTTATCTACAGAACTCACAGATCTCAAATATGTCTTTAGTTTTTCATTTGGTCAACCATGTAAAAAGTTACGGTCATTTGAACATATCCAAAATGGTCTATTTCGTATATTTTCCCAATTCTTTTTTTACTATGGAGCTCTGTGATCATTTTGATGCTTTTTTATTGATCAGATAAACTTAATTTTTAAATAAGTCTGTCATTTCTTTATCAATTTTTATTCTGTAAAATTAAAAAGATAGAAGGTAAAATATCCTTTAAATATTAGACTAAATATTTTTTTTAAAATAATACATCATTCAAAAAAATGGCATTGAATTAAAAAAAACACAATTATTTAACCATTTTTTCACCCCCCAATTTTTTTCTGATTTAAAGCAAAGTTTTGCCCAATTTTTTAATACTATATGTAAAATTAGCCAAGATATCCAAATATGTTACCTAGAAGTGTGTTTTGTATCACCCTAGCCCTAACCAGTAGTTTCGGTTTCATGCCATCTGGCCCCTGGACCAAATTTCAACCAAATGAAACTAGGAATGGGTCGGTGTACTGCAAAAGGAATCGAAGTATGTTACCTAGAAGTTTGTATTGTATCACCCTACCCTAACCCTATAACCCTAATTTGACACTATGAAATATTTTTCAACAAGTCTTACTTGGATCTTACTCCGTTTGGGTAGGGGAGTCACCATGCAAAAAGTCGAATCAAAATCGGATCATTTATGGTTCAAAATTGACGAAATAGAAGTTGGAAGTCTAGTAGGTACATATTTGAGATTACTTCATTTCTTTGAATAGTTTAGACATATGTAAATCTCCCTAAAGGTCTCTCTCTATTTTTTTAATGTTTCTAGACCAGTTTTTGACAAAACGGCCGAATCTGGGATTGAAATTAAGATGTGAGTTCACACGTGATTTCAAATTTTGGGCCCAAAAGTTCTCCGGCCACTAGCGCGCAAAGTTACAGTGTGATTTCATTGAAATACTCAGGAGAGTTTGCGTGTGTCTATATCTCCAAGCTGCAAAAAGAAAAATCCAGAAAGTTGGCTTGTGAACAGAGGTACACTCGTCCAAGCTGAGGCCTATTTTTCACTTGGTCCAGGGGTCCCCTGTCACCAGATTTTTTTCAAACAAAACTTTTCAGAAACTGTACATTAGGCTCAACAAGGCATGCTTGACCAAATTTTGAAGTAATTTGGAGGTGGTCTCGCAGCCAATCCTGATCATGCAAACACTTGTGGGGTTATTTGCCACTTTTGTTTAAACAGACAGATTTTGATAATTTTTGGCACAGGCCTAGTGACAGTCAAGGTAGGTTCACAGCCAAAATTTCAAGTAAATTGGCCTCTAGGATAAAAGGTTAGAGCCTTGGAGGGTTACAGGATTTGCCTAGTAGTAAGTGTTATGCAGTGTCAGGATCACTTTTCATGTCATCTTAGTTTTTCAAACTTTTTACGTAGTGGTGTAGCTTATGTGCCCATATAAACATAATGGGTATTTATTTTGTTGGGGCAGGACCAAACTTTCATGTACAGCCTTAGGCCCAAGGTTAATTTTCAACCATTTTGTCAAATTTCCTAACTTTGGCCAGGCCTTTGGCTGAAAATCTTTGATATTATGCCATTGTATACATTTTGAGTGGATTTGTTGATTCGCCAAAAATCATCAGTAAATATTAATGCATTCCATAGTTAGGGGGCTCGGAATCTGGCTTCCTTTTAGCTGAATACATGTTTTAACTGAAAAAAAGAAAGAAAGAAAAAAGTATATATTTCAAATTGCCATCGCCTCAAATATACTTAAGCTATATGGCATATCTTGGTATTGACAAACTCCTTATGAGATCTATTTTATGAAAATAATGGGCGGAGAGTGATTATATGTATATTAAAATCTTATAATAGAATAAACTTTTGCCTAGTTACTATTTTTAGGTAATATACCAAAAAATGTATAAACTTCAAATTGCTATCGCCTCAAAAATACTTATGCAATATGCAATATCTTGGTATCAACAAACTCCTTATGAGATCTATTTTATGAAAATAATGGGCAGAAAGTGATTATAAGTATATTAAAATCTTTTAATAGAATAAACTTTTGTCTAGTTACTATTTTTAACTAATATACCAAAAAATGTATAAACTTCAAATTGCCATCTTCTCAAAAATACTTAAGCTATATGGGATATCTTGGTATCGATGAACTCCTTAAGAGATCTATTTTATGAAAATAATGGGCGGAGAGTGATTATATGCATACCATAGATTTTATTGCTAAATATATTTTTATAAATGAAGAAAAGATGTGAGAAAAATAAAAAAATATATTCACCAGATTCTATGAGAAATATTGTCATAATATTTATATCTATTTTCTAAGTTCTAAAATTAGTTTCCAAATCCATTTTCGTCACAAAAGTGCTTTGTGTGCAGAATGATTATTTTTTAAAATGTAAGTAATTCGTTAAAAATTAATATTGCTGACTAACAAATTATATGAACATATATTAGACTCATTATTACATTACTTTTATCAGTTTGAAAATAGTAAAAAATACTAAAAAAATGTCATTTTCAGACATTAAATATTTCTAACTAAACAATCTATCAAAATTTTTAAATCAAATAATGAAAATTATGGGGTAGCTGACAAGCAAACTAAAGGGAACACAGATAGCATTTCAACACTGGTTTAAATACATAAACATTTCTTTCTACGGAACTCTAATGATAACTCTTCAAGGTCATTCTTATATGGTTGTTTATATGGTTTGTTATAAATCAAATGTGGGGGAACTACCAAAAAAAGTGCCTACTATTTTATATATATACAAGAAAATGAGGTAAATACTAAATAGGTAATAAACAATAAAGGGGATTTAGGGCAAGATCCAGCGGTAGAGCCATTGGTGGAAGGACACTTTCCTTTCAAAAAAATTAATTTTGTAAATATAATATAATTATAATAAATTAAGGTCAAACAAAATATTTATATATTGTTAAAAACATATTTAAAATTAAATAGATTTGAATGTTTGAAATCTTACAATAATCACAAAAAAACGTCCAAGATATTGTAGAAGCTCATAGAAAACAAATATGTATCATAAATACTTACGATTTTATATTGGTTAATAGTCTAAAAATAGAAATCCAAAAACCCAAGCTGGAAATTCCAATTCCAATAATTAGCAAAATTTATTTTATTTGTGTCAAGGACATTATTAAATCGACGCATTTTAACATATGTTGACGTTCTTGGGCAGTTTGCAAGCAAATTGTAACCTGTAATGTGCAAACCTGTGTAGTTGAGGAAAATTGCTGGTGCATATACCAAATAACTAATAATTATTTTGCTCGGCATTTTCTACATTTTGCGCGATATGCAGGACACTTCCGTTTTCTGTGCATTCACCCATATTTTCTGCAGTTAAATACATTGTGACACGTGGTTAATGGTGGGGTTCTTTGTTGACCAGTATGGCTAACGCCTGTGATCAGGGAGAGTTGGACAATATGGCTAACGTCTGTAATCCGGAATATTTGGACAATATAGACGTGAATTTTCCAACGTCCGCTTGTCTGCGATTGTAATCGACAATATCGTCGCTTGTGCTGTCTTCTTTTGTCTCCAGATAGTTTAGCTCTCTAGTGATCATACAGTTGTCATTCAAACCCAAAATTAATTGAACTTTACGGAGTTCTTTGGAAACATTTTTCGGTTGCAATTTCTCAAACTCACAATGTTTGCAGCCAGACGAATTCACTGTTGACGCCAGTCATATTTGCAAGAACTTAGTTCTTTCTGAGATGAAAAGTTTTCTTTTAGGTTTCAAATGTCTCTCCATCACCTTTTTGAACATGGCATAAGGGGTTGTTCAAGTGTTACGTAACGCTGAGGGGGCCGGTGTGAGTGGGGTGTTTGTTGAAGCGTTACGGTGCGTTATGTGTGTGTGTGGTGTGGTGTGGTGTGGTGTGGCGTGTGTGTGTGTGTGTGTGTGTGTGTGTGTGTGTGTTTGTGTGTGTGTGTGTGTTCAGACACTTTCTACGTAACGCTGTGAGAACAGTAAGTAAATCAG
>JAUYWV010104397.1:0-13142 GCA_032274565.1 Nematoplana nigrocapitula | reverse complement strand
AGGAGAAGAGGTAGACCCAAAACGACGTGGATTGACTGCATTTGCAGAATCACTGGAAGGAATCTGAGGAACCTTAACAACATGACAGAAGATCGCACTAAATGGAGGAAATTCATCCTGGGAGTCGCCAAAAGTCGGTTTCGACTTGACGGTACCACGTAACCAGGTAACATATGTACATACGAAAAAGTAAAAAAATAAAAATAATAAATGGGGGCAAGGGCCCCCCCCCCCGGTTCCGACGCCACTGGGTTTTCTCTCGGTGTTTTAAAAAAAGTGGCTGCTGTTGTATCTATTTATACAGTATCTCTATGATTACAACTCACCTAAGCTAGCCATATTTCTAACTTTGCACTTTTATTATGCGGTGATATTTTGACGGGGGGGGGGGAGACGATTTTCAGTTGAATCTTTCTCCGACAAGTTTGGAGATTTAGTTTGGAAAAATCGTAAATTTGCCCAACAATTTTATCAATGCTTACCCTATACTGTATGTGCTTGAATATTAGTTATATACTGTACAATAAATGTTATATTCATACCACCTATAGCTGACAAACCTCGGAATTGAGAACATGACACATTTATTAATTAGGATATCCAGAAACTACCATACATTCTAGAGTAAGTACCTACTATAAACATTGGAACTATCCATCAACAAATTTAAAAGTATCTAGTGCCTCCTACAAGCAGATCCTGCAAGGCAGAGCAAGATATTCATTCCATTTTACTCAAACTGGTGAGCCTTCTGTCAGATCTTGACACGAATTCTCCAACCCCTGCCTTGAGATCTAGATGGACAGTTCCCTCTCGATGATCTTTCGCTGGTGGCGTTCGTTGAGAGCAGAACAACAATTAGACGAGGTTTACAAGTTTTCAACTTGCGACATTTGTTCTCGTTGTGCCGCATTGCACTCTGGCGTACCTGATGACGTCACTCAGTGTGACAGCGTTGCGTTGTTCGTGATGTGTTTAAAAAGTATGAAAAAGAGTGAAGGACATACATCAACAATCACACAATATTTCATTAGAAAAAAAACGACGCGGTTTGGTCCATTTTAGAAATTTTAAGGTCTGCAGTATAAAAATTTGTCCGACAAAGTCTATTTCAAGGGGGCACTGGCACTGACTTTGGGAGCTGCACAGATTTGCCTAAATTAATTTCTGTTTTAAGTAACATCGAAAATTATAACTCAAAAAGTGGAAGTATATTATTCTCTCTGATATAGATTTCACCGAAAATTATTATTCCTAATAATTACTAGGCAAATCTTGATTTCTACGTGTACTCAGTCGGGGTAGCTTAGGTTACTTAGAGATTTAAAACTACAAAACGATTCCAAGAGAGAGACACTCTTTCTTCCGTTTGCCTCACACTCTATCATCTGCCTCCGTAGCACTAAAGCCTTATGCGAGATGAAGCGCTCGTATGCATTCAAGTAGAGAAAAAAGTGAAAGGGTGGTTTGGGGTTGAGCGTATGAAAGAGCATTTTGCGTATTAGTCCATTGATCGATGTTTGATCTCTTTCTATGACGCATTATCTTTTCAAAGCATCTCTCTCTCTCTCTCTCTCTCATGCACACAAACTCGCTCGCTCGCACTTCGGGAAATGTTGCCCCGTCATAGCACTCAATGTCTCGAATTTCTGCAGACGATTTATATACACACATACTGTACAGTACACATATCATAAATGCATGGATAGAAACGAAGCGTCTCAGACAGAGCAGATACCTAAAAAAATGTAACTTTGCCTGACATATTTGACTTTGCCTCAGCAGTGTACGTCGATTTGAAAGACTCATTTTTTCAACCCTTTTGTTCGTGTTTCGTTCTACATACATTACAGTTATGTATATATGGGCGTGAAGACTACAGCGGATATATTTCTATTTTTTGACTCGATGCAAGGGAAATTTAATTAATCGTTGGGATAATTAATAGCGACATTTGGGGCGCAACATCCGGATACAGCATTAATACAATATACTGTAGAAGGGGGTAGGGTCTATTTGTCTTTCATTTCCATATACGAAATCCGAAACAATAGATCAATAATCGGGGCTCTTTTTTGTAACATATACGTCGCCCTGTCGGAGAGTGAGCTTCGTCTGATTTCAAGCAACAACATACTGTAGAATTGATTGATTTTGTCAATTTCTTTGGTCAGCCAAGTGTAGAAAAAAAGAACTTCTATTATTGTTTCTCACTACTTGGAAATACATTCAGATAAAAATAACATTACGAACGTTGTTATGCTAATCACAGAAGAAAAAAGCGTATACGGCCTCATCATGTGAGCTATAAAAGTCTGTATTAAGCTTCTTTATTAAACGCATGCGCAAGCTCGGAATGTAACCAAAAAATATCACTTTTAATAAATATTCAATTTGAATGCTGCACTATTTCCATGGAAACATTACAGTTTTATTTTTTAATGAAAACAATATCCAAATGAATTTGAATTTGTTTAAGAGCTTTATTTATTTACTAGCTGGTAGACCAGGCGTTGCCTTATAATTTCGCAGATGAAATTGCTTTTACGTGGTACCCACGCCTTAAGAGTGTCTATTGCAGAATTCAAATTATTTATTCTTTAGTCTATTGATTTAGCATTGCTTCGTTGAGAAAAAGTAAGTTAACAAATTAAACAATAAATTAATAATAGGAATGCGATGTATCTGCTCAGTGATGACTTTGCTAAGCCGTGAGGTGTAATTTAACTGCTTAAATTTTAATTGAGATCGCATATCAAAATCAGGTATGAAATGAGGTTAATTATCGGTAGTCATAAAAATAGTTTAAAGACCCTAAAACGAAACCCATTATTGATCACAGAAGCTCTGGCAGCAGGAGATTGGTGCTACTCGATTAGGGCGGAGATGGTAGTGCTTTAGAGATGCTGGAAAGAGAGCAAGAGTGGAGGAAAGCAATGGTTTTCACAGACTCAAGATCATGGAATCCAGAAAATTGAAACACTCCTGGAAAACGAAATCTGGCTACCTTTCGAGAGGCTCAGCAACAAGAGCAAGAAGGTTATCTTTCAATGGCACCATCCCATTGCGAGATAGACAGAAATGAGAGGGGATACCTTTTAGCGGAAGAGGGAGGAAGAAAAGAACAGAACGCCCCTGCAGATTACAGAGCGGTGAAGCGGCCCTAAAGCAACACGTGAAGAAGAGGCGAGTGACCAGAGAAAAACAGCAAAGTCGATGGAAATGAAGACAGAACAGGAAAGACCGCCGACCAGAAAGGAAGAGATTTTGCTGACTCAAATGAGAAGGGGGTATTGGTACTAGTTGGACAGCTACAGGAAGAAGATCGGGAAAGAAGATAGCGATATCTGTTGAAGATGCGAAGAGGACACGGGAGACTTCGAACCCCTGCTCTGGAGATGCCATTCTTCTGACAACAGCGAGAGTAAAAATGTTCGGGCCGCAAGATAGTCAGGGAACGAGACAGGCTGAGATTCCCACGCTTGTCCGGACTGACGGATGCTGTATATCAACCTGCTGCTAAAATTCATTTCAGCAATTGCACAGTCATTATCAAGCCACAAAAAATGCGTAATTCCCACACTGAGTGACCAACGCTTGCTTTATCCCCTTGTGGTCCATGTCAGTGTGTATATCACGATAACATCATAAATTAAGTAATTATTTACATTGGTCAACCGAGTGTCCCATAGATGACGATATTCTGTTAAGCACGACGAAGTTCGATTTTTCACGCAAACTCATTGCATGTGGAACTTGCAATTTGCAATATTAACGAAGAGCACTTGACAGTAGTTTATTAGAGGGCGGATGAAGATGGGGTGATTAAAGTTTTGCGAAAACGGAAACAATTGATTATATTCAAATGTAAGAAATGTTTTATGTGAATTTACTCATCATATTTGCCCAACTTTGTTTGATGCAATGTTTATGAGTTTTGGAAAATGCTTGTGAACGCTCAGTTAGCAGAAGAAAAGAATCACGTGATGAGCTGGCAAGGTTGTTTGGTGCGATGATATGTCAAATGGTGAGCTGTTTATCGGTCAAAAAAGGACATTTGTGTGCAACCGCAAATTCAGCTAACACAGCGGCAAAAGCTTAGAGTAAAGCTTATAAGATTCATTTGAACAAAATGGCGAAAACAAATATTTATGTAGATTAATAAATGAAGAATAAGTAAAATGAATTTTTGCAGGTTTACCTTCGTTTTCGTCACTAAAATTGTTCAAGTAAAATTATTAAAATATGCACGCACCCTTGGTTTTATGCATAAAGACATCAGACCTCATTTATTCTATAGATTGATATACTGGATTACAGTTAACAAATCATCGATTTGAAAACGTGGTCACTTATGCACTGACTGGTGGCATTTCATTGTTCCGCATCCTATGGCTGCTTCTGGTTCTCTTGGAAATTGTTGGGAAACAGGATCACAATTGTGAAATAAGAAATAAAGGTCACAATATCAAGGTCAAATACAAAGGGTGTAAAACAGTCAGCCAAAAACGGGAACGTAAGTTTGAAAAAACACACCGATGAGCCATAACTGCTGTCACGCCGCACCCAACTGACAACAAAGACCAGAGCGTTAAACCCACAGAAAAAGAAATCCCTGACACTGATAACGTCAATTGGACAGTTTTTCTCATTTGCCAGAGAATCCTTTTTTCCTGTGGGGTTTATCGCTGTGGTGGCCTTTATTTCAAATTGTGTATTGTCAATGTACTGCTCACAAATGGAAGTAGTCTTCAATTCCACCAAGTCAATCCCTTTCTCACCAAGTAGAGTTGTCGAAGGCCTTATAAGCGTAAACTATTGTATATCGCGTTGTCTTAGAAGTAGAATTCGCAAAATGATAACGAAGGCAAATATCATTTGACTAAGATTTGTTTAACGATGAGTTTCAGACATAATCGAAACTTAAGTAAGGCTTGTAATTTTCGTCAGTAGAAAGATATAATTTTTTTTCTTCATAGTATATAAAAGACAAAAAGGACTGCAAAGAAGCATACTGTATGCGCATACTCGTGCTGCAGTGCAACCATTTGCCACGCGTGATGTAAAGCAAAACAAACCCTTACTACTCAATATACTTTTTATAAATCAAACTTTCGGAATATCATACTGCTACATGTATATATTATGTGTTAGCTTCTTATATTAACAACGTGTTCTGTTGACATTTTAAATACTATCTTCACTGCACTGTACGCATAAGATTCACATGACGTGTCTACCGATTTCCCGCCTTCGAAGTATTGTATTCTTCTTTCTTTCATCACGTGATTGTTCAGACATTCACCGAAGCACATAAATATTGTTTGGGAAAATTGTTTCAAACTAAATAAAAACTGTCACATCGATTTTTCCGTTCGCAAATCCTATCACCCCACCTTCATTTGACATCTTCCATTCTGAAGGACTATGAAGGACTCTTCATGAATTGTTAGTTCCACATGCAACCGGTTTGTGTCAAGAATTTAGATCAAATTCAACAAGTTGAACAGCTCATCAGACATCCTAATGAGGAATTCCGGTTGAGGTTGTCTACATACTGTATATGCTACGTTGAAAAACGTCCTGAAAAAATATTTAATGGAAAGAAATAAGTAGTAGTTCTGCTCGAAATGCTTCCAAAAATTAATTGTATGTCTGTCTGTACACTTTTATGACGACTAAATCTTTACGTCATTTTCTACATTTTATTGATATGCGATCTGTATTGCTTTCATATAAATAGTGATAGCATTTAATTTAAACATTTACATTGCATTGCAAGTTATATTTCTTTGGTTACATCCAAGCTATCGGGGGCCTTTAATATTTAATTGCGTACATGTTTACACTATGAGATGTTTTGTCCAAACTTTCCCAATAAATTTTTGTTTATAGAATGTGATTGATATAGTCATGTGTACCATTAAAAACTAAAAAGAATTGAACTTAGTGTGAGTTTAGGAACTTGTCAGTAATCCGCACCATATTTAATGCACATATTTCCAAGAGGAAAAGCCGAAATATTCATTTATTGTTCATCGTGAGCAAGCCGGCATCAAATAAGAAATTCAATTTTACTCAAATGTACGTTCACACAATGTCGTTGAACTTGGCAACATTTTAACAAGAGGGAAGTGAACGCCTCTGTGCCAGGCGATGGTAGGTAGAGACACTGCTATAGAACACTCCACTTAAGGACAGAAAGGATAAATGAAATTATTACAAAAGAGACTGAAAGATAATTTAAAGGAGTAAGCAAAATGTTACTTGGTTAGATTCTGTACCTGTCTTTTATCAGAATTTATATTATAAATCTGTATCCCGGCATGGTTCGTTATCTCTCTCACCCTCTATTCCGTCCCTCCCTCTCCACCTCCCCCTCTATCCCTATCCCACTCTTCATATCCATCGCCTCCTCCCTTTCCCTCACCCTCTATCCTTCCCTCTCTATCCTTCCCTCTCTATCCTTCTCCATCTTTTCCTCTCCCATCCCCCTTCGCCCACTATCCACCCCCTCTCTTCCTCTCCACCTCCCCCTCCCTTTCCCCATCAAATTCCCGCTTCCTCTCTCCTCTCTCCCCTTCTTCTCAGTCCCCTTTCTCTCTCTTCCGCTCCCTCATCTAACCTCCCTCCTCTATACCCTCACTCCTTTACCCTCATTCTCTTTCTCACTGTCATCTCCCCTTTCTCTGTTTATTTCATTATTCCTCCCTCCCTTATCTCTCCCCACTTTTACTCTCTTTGATTTGTAGTTATTTTTCCGGTTGTCATCGTAACAATTCTTTAGAGTTTTAGTTTTATTAATTTTAATATTCACTATGTCCAATAAGTAGGAGTATTTGATCAGATGACTAGCGCACTGACAACAAAACAAGAAAGGGAACGCAGTAAAGATAGCACTCGAAATGAATGTTCGCACGAAAAACATTTGATAACTGACAAGTAATATACTGCATATATAGGCAAATCTTACTTCAGCAGCTAATAATAAAACGAATGAGCAAAACATCAAAAACGCTTCCCATCGGGCTGGCTCAGGGGGAAAGCAACTAATACATATTCGTGAGGATTATCTCTTTCCAGAATCAACTCGGTAATAATGCATACTGCAGCACAAACAAAACGGAAATATGTGCGAACTGGATTATTTGACATTTTCATATGCCTCACGCGCTAAGGTCAACGAATAAGAAACATCAAAATTAAATGGAAATATCTGATGGCGAACGAGACGAAACTTCACACTGTCGCATCGTTCAGACAGGTGCGAAATTCTCATCTGAAATAAAATACAGTTAGTAATGCTAACACATGAATACACTTGTAAAAAATTAGAAAATTTAGCACCGTTTCATATTGTACACTATTGTAAAAGGTTTGATAACCGCCTTACCTCCTGGTCTTCCTTGTCCTTTCTCTTTCCATTTCCCATTGGTTTCCCCACAAAACTCGTTACTACTTTAACATCTACTAATAATATTTTCACGAAATTGAAGAGTGGTCTGCTTTTTAGTTAGAAACCACGTATGGATTATTGATGAGTCCTAGCGAGATCGAAACCAGGTATGGATTGCTGGTGAGGCTATCGCAAAAGCCGCTCTTGGCAAGCTCAGGACTCTCTGGGTAAAGAAATGATCATCCTCGCTACTAAAATTCAGATTATTCGAGCCATTATAACATCTACATTAACTTACGACTGTGAGCCATGGAGAAAAGACTAAGTACGTTTGAGGTGCAAAGTTACAGAAGAATCCTCCAGGTTACGATACACCGAGCACAACACGAACGAATCTGTTCTCAGGGGAATGTAGACACTAACTAGTAAGCAATGTGGAAGATATCATGAACCACGATAAGAAAGAGGAAGCTACAATGGTTCAGACACGTAACCAGAAGCCAAGGAGTCTCACCAACAGCATTCTGCAAGGTACCGTTAACGGAGCTAGAAGGAGAGGACGCCCCGAACAAACTGGCTATCTAACATCACCGAATTGACGGACATGTCAATAGTGGAGGCAAAACAGTTGCCAAGGACAGGAAGGAATGGAGACCGATTGTGTGGAGATCAGCGGTGCACTCACGACCACATCGGATATACGGAATTGAACTGAGTTGAATGTGTGTAGCTTTCAAACTGAATTACATAGATCAAGCTGAATTTTAGCATTAGTTGAAAAAATGTTATGTTACTATACCTGTTCACATTTTATTTCGTCAATATGAAATTGAATTCGTCAAAGAAAAAAGTTAGGTATGCAAAACGTATTATATTTTAGAGTAAATGTCCAAAACACAATGGGAAGTTTATAAACAATATAAACAGATTACGTAGAATGCAATATCATAAATAAGTCTCACACTAGGCAAAGATATCTTCATTTTGGAGACACTGAGGCATGTATTGAGGTGACCGGTTATTCTATTGCTGACATTTTGCTTGTGTCAGTACATTCAAATTGTTGGTCAATTTCCTTTCCAGAATGCGAAGACGACATTCTTGGAGATTTATCTCTTTGGACGTGACACTGTTCTCTGTCGCCCAACTCCTGTTGAATTCGTGGTTCCGCTAGGGAATGCTTCAAGGCGGCTTTTAGAGAAGATATTGCCCTCTCGGTCATATTCAGAAACGGAGAATTTGGTCGTAACTTTCGGTGGTTGTGACTCGTTGTTGATTTGTGGGAGAGTGAAACGCGCTCGTGCTTGTCAAACAAGGCGATATAGGGATCTTCAATCAAAGTAGACAGCTCCATTAGAAAATCTGAAAATACCTCGTTTTTCATTCTTCCTCTTACATATTTCCAATGGTGCTCACTGCAAGACACAAAGTTAGGTTCTTTCCCCGTTGTCCCTCGATGATATTGACAGCACGCTGCCCCTTCCTGGTTCGACCTTGGGTGTGGGCAGTCCATACGTTGCATCCCATCTCGTCGAAGAAGATCAGGTTTTGTTGGAGCCCCTCTTGCATCATCCATTGAGCGTACGTCCTGCGTTCTTCCTTGGCGACTTTTTGATTCCACTGGTGGGGCACACCCCGGGCTATCTTGGGCGTTATAAGCAGTCCGTCGAAAGCACGGCTGATAGACTGCGTGGCACACGGGCACAATTAGGAAACTCAACAGTCAATCGTTCAAGCAACGCATGGAGAGTGACGGATGGTTTCTCCTCGACGTAGACAACAACCCTGGCAATCATATC
Source organism: Nematoplana nigrocapitula (assembly GCA_032274565.1). Taxonomy (NCBI): domain Eukaryota; kingdom Metazoa; phylum Platyhelminthes; order Proseriata; family Nematoplanidae; genus Nematoplana; species Nematoplana nigrocapitula. Next base: position 3,947 of record JAUYWV010104397.1, on the reverse strand, counting down.
CGGACTCAAACATCGTGGACGATTGCCTACTTTTGGAAGAGCATTTCTTCTCCTATTGCGTCGGTAATTGATTATGATACTTCGAGCAGTTTGACGTTTAATCCTGAGATCACTTGCCAAAGATGACCATACGCAGAGATAAGCCGGTCCCGATCCACAAGGCTGACGGCCTGATAATTTGTGCGCGGGGCATCGTTTAAGATGAAATCTATTTCAGTTTGACGAAATAAAAATCCTGCTGTAAACTACGCGCTTATATATGAAGCAACCTTGACGAAATCAATTTCATTTTTTCTTTCGAAATTCGATTTCGGCATACGCTTTGTAGTCGCGGCTGACAAAATCTAATTAACTTTTTTAACGTAGAATACGCGCCTGTGATATTCAATAACAAATAAATTTCATTTATGACGAAATACATTGTGTAAAAGGTATAATAAATTGTGTAGACTGGTTTTACGTTGCTCAAAGCTCAACACAAAGTGAAAAACACATACCGTAGGATCACTCACCCGCGCTCCCCTGTACCCCTCTTTGACCTCCGACGCTCAATGAGTCACCCCGTAGCTTAAGGGTGCAGATGAGTGGTAAGTCGACGTCCTAATTGTTTTACGGGGGTAGGGAGTGGGAGTGAAAATGGGGTGGAGTTAAACAAACTCTTACTACTCGTGATCTAGTATAATGTTTTTGCCACTGTGCCTTCGGCCTCGTAAACAAAACGTAGGCTGATCATTCGAATGATATAATGTACTATTACATATTTTATCACTGTAATTACTTACATTTTTTATTTACTTTCTCGTTTCAATTCCCAATAACCAAATCATTCCTCTCTTCCAGTTTCCATATACCCCAAGACCTTTTCCTTGCCTTCCAAGCCCCGCTCCCTATAAATCAGAATTAAAAATTGACTGATTGTTCTCGATGATGACGTGGTTTGACAGGTCAACAATGTCGATGTCATTTAGTTGATGAATACGTAAATAGACTGATTCTGTGTCTGCGTATTTTCATTAGAACAGTGATGCGATAAACCTGTGCTGTACGAAGGCGCAAAATTCTGGAAAGAGTAATTCTCGGGCAAATTTAAAAATACGAGTTATATAATTTTTTCAAAACTAAAAAAAATGCTGTTTTTAGAAATAAGAACTAAAAACTGGAAAATATTCACGATCTGCTATCTTCGAATATAAAATGACAAAAAGCTGTAATTATTTATAGAAAGATAAAACAACGTTGCAACAAGGACCACAATGCTCGCTTCCTTTGCTGCTCGTCCGGAACGACTGTCGTCTGCCGAGCAATGCTTCCGTTTCCAGAAGTTTCGCTCGATTCAACTTCACTGTTTTTCTCTTCTTCGCATTAGGATCGCGTTCGAAAACAAGGTCAACTCAAGTAACTTATTGGGCATTTTAAGGCACGGCTACAATACTTAATTTAAGCAGAGATGCAAATAATAATAATCAGATGCTAAACAATACTTATGGCAAGAAATAGGAAATTAAAGTGATTAATATCGCCGTACAGTAGTACGCTACGTCAAACTGTTCACAATCAGGCGAGACATTAATTTTTAAGAGAGACGAACCGGCATCCTCTGTCTCTACAGGCGAAAATTGGAAGAAGTCTAAATTGGAATAGATGTATAACAACAATCGGTCACGAAAATAGCCAATTTCTCCCAAACCTAAGCAACAGTTTTTGAAGGAACAACAGTCTGGAATTATATACTTAGTGGGATGCTCAGAATGCGACGCAAAATATGTGCGACAAGACTGCTCCAACCGGAGAAATCGGCTCTTGCCCAACACTCTATAGAAAGGAATCATCGCAGCGATTTTGACGCTGCCAAGGTCTTAGCTTCTGATACAGACTACAACAAACGGCTGTTTTAGGAAAGATGGTTCACCATAATGCACAACGCGAATTTGAACCGATAGGAATGTTTTTAGCTTCCCTCCTATTTTTTGCTCTCTGGGTAAATTTATTTACTTTTTCCTCGCATCCTTCTGTGATTTTATTTTTATTATTTATTTAGCTTTTATATGCGCTTGGTATCTTGCGTAAACGTCAGGTTTGCCATTTCGTTTGTTTATTATTTGTAATCAGTCACTTAACTGAAAGTCGAGTGGATACATTATTGTACGTAGACAGTTTACTTACAGCCGTCGAAAATCTATTTTTGGCGCCTTACATCTCGCGTAATCACTCAGTTATCACAATTTTCAACACTTGATTTTGAATATGTCGTCTAAAAATATTATAAATCTGAAACTTACTCCTAAACAATTATTCATAATAAAAAAACTGACAATATAAAACAGTCGTCTTGCTCTTCGTATCCGACAAATTTGTTCTTATGAAAGGCTACTTTTTGCGTTTGTCTAGTAATTAAATTACTGAAGCAGTTTGCGCGGAAAACCATGTCGTTAGTTAGGCAACAGTTAGCCCAAGTCTCCCTTCTCGCGATGAACCTGATCAGTATTAGTGCAAAACGCTGGAGGGACAGAGGACGACGACGACGTCGATGATGATGATGATGTAAAGAAAAAAGGAGAAGAGTCGAATAATTGGAGAATCCACGCGCGTCTAAATAATGAGGTTTGCGATACAGTTACAAAGGAATTTAGATGCCGCTTAGAAAGAGGGAGATAGTCTCTTATCTGCACTGTTCCCCAGAGGGCGAAAGGAAAAAAGCCGGTCACTTTCTACATACTTTGCAAAAGGGGAGAAATAGAGAGAAAAACAGAATTTTCCATAAACTGTGAAAATAATACTGAGAAATTGACATGCACTGAGTTTACTTCCGGTCAATGCATCTTTGCTCTTTTCAAACTCGGCGGTATTTCTCATGATTTCGATAGCATTATTCACGCCATAATAAATATAATTTCTCATGTTATCAATCCATGCAAATCTCCTCCGAACACTCTCCTTCCTTTATTCGCACACATCTCTCCTTCCACTGTAGTCACGACCAAGCTGACACCTTACAACCTTGCGACGAAATCGTGACAAGGCGAGCATGGCCGCCTTAACTAAAACCTAGTCCTATAGTGTCGGACAATAGCTGCATTAGTATCTGAAGTTGGAGAAAAAGCTGAACCGTCGGTTAACGGTGGCTTTACGAGAGCAAGAGTAGGCAGGTCAGCAACCCTGGTTTTGGCTCCGGTACTGCGGTGTAGAAGGCAATGGAAAATTGGCGGTTATAAAGAATCAGAGAGAGAGAGAGAGAGGTCACTGGTCTGGACGATCCGCCAACGCCAGAAAAGGTGGATGGGTGTGTGACTGCCTTCTGTAAAAAGTGATTGAGGGAAAAATGCCTTGGAAGAGAGGAAAGGGACGATCTACAGGAGGGAAGACCTTTCGCTTCTCTGAAGCGGTTATAGTCATGCTGTTGCCTTCTGGGTGATACTGTATACTGTATGTTAGTAAAAACTGGATTTATTAAACATTCACAATTTCATCATTTTAGAGTTCACTGTCGAGATGTTAATCAGAAGACTCATACGCACTATTCTGAGCAGGTTAGACATATTGCTTAGCATTTCCATATATGAAATCGCCAGCTTTAAGTAATTTTCTATGAATGTTTGCGCATGAACAACCCATTCGAAGCAACCGCTATTCATTTCGAGGCAAACAGTTTTCGTTTCGCGTTTTATTTCTGATTTTTATTTATTTTTACTAACTATACAAATTCAGAGACAAAAGTGCGGACCAAAATTGCACAGCCAATCAGCTTCACGGACCAATAAGCTCAATATGCTCTGTAGAAATTGAAAAATGAAGAAACAAATAAGAAGAAGACTATGATGAAAGTCGTGCCACATTATTCTAGGACTCAAATGGGAATAAAAGGCGGAAATAAGTACACTGTAAATTTGAATGAGTAAATTTACTCAAAAATTGTGTGTAACACATTTTACTCGTTGGAGTCTAAATTT
>JAUYWV010104386.1:0-13144 GCA_032274565.1 Nematoplana nigrocapitula | reverse complement strand
TAAAATTAATATAGTATTTTACAATAATATCATACAAATTACCTACCATATTATGGCATATATACTTGCGTTTAAGCCAACCCCCCTACTATTGCGACATATACCTGGATATATATAACTAATTGTTTTTTTAAATAGCAAATATTAATTAATTTAATATATTTTTTAATAAAATTGTTTACACTATTTATTAACTGAATTTTAGTCACACTATTAGTTATCGCAAATCATATTAATTTTTTCTGTTCCTATGTTATTCAGCCTTTCTATCTGGATAGATAGCAGGCTAGATAGCTGTTCCCTAAAAATAGGTTGGAATAACAAGTATAGCTGCAGCTATCTAGCCTAACTACATTCATATACAATTATGCTCGCGTATAAGCCGACCTTCCCACTTTTTCATCTAAATTTTTCCAAAGGTTGTTGGCTTATACGCGAATATATATGGTACCTTAATTCAAATTTACATGTATTATTTAACTAATCAATAGCTTTAAATTAGAAAAATAGACAAAGTATATTATCTCCAAATATAATAAGACTAATAGAATTAAATATAGATTTATATATAAATATATACTATAAAATTTTCCTTATTTTAATATTAAATCATTTTAACTATTAATCATTACAAAAGTAAATGTAAAAATTATATAAATCATGGTTTAACTAATTAGAATTTTTCAAAACTAGTATATATATTTCCATTTTAATAAAATATTGAATAATATGATACAAATAGTATATTGATCTTATAAACTTTCTTTAATGAATTATTATTAAATTTTAAATATAATGTAAAATAAAGTTTTGAATAAAATAAAGCACATAAAATTATTAACAACAATATATATATATTTGCAACTAGTTTTGGTCAATTTATAGGCATTATCAAGCAGAACTTTTCAAAGGGAAAAAATAATAAATAATAACTAAAATAATTCTAGGATATATAATATAGCCCTGCTAAATAATTATCCTTTCAAAAGAAGGTTCTAATACTAATCCTAAGGGCTCGCTTCCTTCACAGAAATTTCTATATATCAAATTTACAATAATTGAAAACATTAAGCTATGGAAAATGTAAACTTTAGGGTAACTACAACTATATACGCCCATTAATCCATGTACCACTGGTAAACAGAAAATAATTAATTTTATTATATTATATTTATCTAACATATAAATATATATGGAAACATAAATAGATAAATCAAACTAATATATATTTATAAATCCCTAAAAATAATATTACAGGATATGGTGTTATTCATTAATTATAAGGTATACTTCATGAGTAACCAGTTTATCTCCAATGTTCCCAAGATAACTGATACATCAGAGAAACATCCCAGAAATATATCTAATAGAATTTTCGCTTTTAATATGTTGGAATGTCCCTGGAATATGCTTTTATTCATTCAGGGAATGTTCTGGATATTACTATAAAGTTTTAAAAATATTTTAGTTTATACACTATTATAGAATAACATGCAGTTTTTAATATATTAATGAGTATAATTGTTTCTATCCTTAAAATTAGCTACTTATGAAAAATGTTTTTAAATTACCTATTGAGGTACAGAAAATAATTTATTTTACTTGGAAACCAAAACAATATAGTATATACTCCTAATTAGTGTACAAAGTAAAATAAAATAACGTATAATCTATGTAAAATTTAGGTGCAGAAAATTCATGTAAAGAAATCTAAAAAAAAAAAATTTTTAGCCTATTGAAATTAAAATAATGTATATTGAGGTAAACTGTTAAAAAGGAGAGTGATTATTATCTGATAGTTTATTTGTAACAAAAATGTTCAAAACACAATATGATGAATGCATTGTGAAGTATTACAGAAAAACTATGAAATTCACATCTATCACTGTGGTACAGTGGGCTATGACACTGAACTTGGAGGTGAAATACCCTAATTCAACTTCCATCTCAGACCAAAAAATAAAAAAGTTTTCTGATTGTTGGATACAAGGCATATTAATAAACCCCATAGCCAAGAGTTTTTTTAACACATTTGTAGTTATAAAATTTGAATATAAGTGAAAGAACTTTAATAATAATAATTAAATACATTACTACGTGCTTTACCATATACTACTTAGCAACTAGTATGCGGATTTTATGAAAATATTTTGGGAACATTCTAGGGACATTTGCATGGCAGTCATTTGGGACATTCCTGATCATTTTTGGAAATATTGCTAGGACATTCAGGGGACCAAGTTGGAGACATTCCACCAATATCCCAGAAACATTCTAGCCTACTTGGGTTAATACATATTTTCAATACAGAAAGGCAAATAATAGATTTTTTTTAATAAATATTGTCAGATATGTTTTGAAAGACAGAGAACATTTTTTGTGAATACCAAATCTGCAAGCATTGTACATAAAATCGTCTAGGAATCACATTATCTGCATCTTGAGCTATAGTTCTTGCTTGATCAATGTGTGATTCTCTTTGTTGTTAATGTCCACTTTTCCAATATGTTTATTGTTGGTCTATCATTATGTGTCTTTTTACATTTGCAAGAATCTTTGAACAGACTTGATTATAAATTGGATTGCCATATTCAAAGTTCGAGGCAAATTAAAATTGCAGAATTGTCATTCACTACAAGCAAACTGTTTGCTTTTCAGCAATACACTTGTAGGAACCTCAATTCGTTTTGGTCTATGTTTTAGACTTTTCAAAACAGTTCTTATTCTATCGATCATCTCAAACTTCTCAAATTCAGAAGATTGTGAAGAAAAACTAGTAAAGTAGCCTACGTAAAAAACATCAGAAATGCAGGCTATGTTCCATGAATTGAAAATAATCTGATGCCATTTTTGGATTAGATAATTAAATCTTTATAACATACCTTTAGATGACAAAAAAGTTTTATGCGATTTCAGAAAACATGATAAAACATAATCTTATTTGTCACTTTTCAGTAGGCAAATAAATTTTAATAAAAAATTGTAAACTACTTAGAATAAGAAAATCATTTATGAGTGCAACCTCAGTGGCAAATGTGTTAATGAGAATAAATAGCAGAGGATGTAGACATATACTCCTTTATTCTTAAAGCCAAACTGTATTATTTAATTTTTTTGATATTGGTAATGTAGGAAATTTCTGGGTTACTCAGACATTTGAATCTATAAACCACCATACCTTTGAAAAATGTAGAGAGTTATATCTTTGTAAGAGAAATTGGAAAACTGAAATATATTTGTCTTTGAGAGTAAATCAGTACACATATTTCGATCATCTGTTATTCGTCCCAATTTATCAGTGTAATAGCGGCCCTAGAGTCCAACCTCCTCACTTGATTAAAGTTATTTGACTGTTGCAGATCTGATATGGATATACAATATGTAAAGGAGGACCTCGGAATCAAATGATTGGAGCCCTCTGAATGGACAATTGTTTATCAGCAGTGCATCATACACCCTAAAACTATTTAATTAGCTTCTGGCTGTTTCTTCTATATGATTTTTTTGTTTAAGTTATGCATAATTCAGAAAGTAGTCTATGAGGCTAACAGCTGTAAGCCATATACGGCAAAAACCAGCATGTTCAACAAGCGATCTCGTGGCCTAGTGGTTAAGTAGTTTGATTATTGACCGCTGGGGCACGGGTTCGAATCCTACCCAGTACTGACAAGGGGCAATAACCCGAAACCGGTCTGCTGGTGGATCACTTGTCGAACATGCCATATCTTATGTATAATTGTTCTGTGTTCCACTTTTCAAATTTATGTTTGTTAATGCCTATAGCTTAGCCAGAATGAGTTGCAAGTGCATGTTCTTGGTAACAGTTTCATGTGCTTTATTCTGCTCAAAATTCTATTTGAGAACTATCTCCAACCTCCCTAAAAATAAATCAAATAATAAATAAACCCTACACTGAGTTTCATTTAAAAGAAAATGACTTCAATTGTCATTTATGCAATTTTAAATGCTAAGATATGTTACTTTTACTGTCTTCTATTTACACTACATAGTTTAATTTTAATGAAATATTATAATATATTGCATTAGACAATTTACCTTATTTTTCTTATCAAAATTTTGTTAACATATACAAGGTTTTGCAGACTCCTATAAATAAATAATTATCATAATTGATTATATATCTATATTTACTGGAATATAATATGCAGTAGATATTTGACAGCTATATAATCTAGATATCATAAATATCTTTAATAACTTATTCTTTCTATTACACTATTTTGCAATAATAATCATTATACATTGGATTTTCATCTATAAAACTGGCAACATAAAACTAGTTATATTAAATACAAAAGTTTTGTCAATGTCAGCTAGTTAATGCCTTGGATTACCCTTAGGTTTAAATGATGAAATACATAGTTTTTTTAGAGATATTTGTGGTTGAAGACTATGAATATTTAACAGCAAAATGACCTATAAATTTTAGTTGTTGGGGTAATTTATATCATAGTGAAGGTAGCAGATTTGAGTCCAAGCTCAGCCAGAATTATATTTCCCTCATCAATGGATGTGTCGGTTGGGAGTTCAGCATCCTGAAAGGGTTCATTTGGTCTGATACTGGATCTTCCAAGTGGCTCTAGACACCATGAGGCAGAAAACTTCCCTCGTTATAAATACTAAAAGAAAAATATAGACGTGTATTACTAAAGTGTACTATACTCTGAGTAGCTAAAATTCTATGTGGGTGGAAACAAAAAATAATAATAAATTAAATTTTTATAATGCATTCTTATAGCCAACACTAATTAATAATGGTGTTTAGTCGGAGTATACATGTGCAGACAGGAGAATGGTTTAGTTTTTGTCTGGATTGCTCACTTTCAAGGTCAAGCATGCAGAAATCCTAACAGCCAGTATTGTGTAATCGATCATTTGGATGGAACAGTATACAATTCTGGGACGCATTGGTGAAGGCGCCCATGGCATTGTTTTCAAAGCAAAACATATTGAAGTAAGACTACAGAAATCAAATTGGAAAACTAATTTTATATTTTCTCGTATTTTGTAGCTAATGTTATGTTACATTTGTTTCACTATTGTTGGAGCAGCATCTCGCTTCCGATTGGCCCATCTTAAGAATAGTGCACGACATTTGAAAACTAAATTGATCGAAGGAAAGAGCTGCAACTCCCTAGCCACCGGGGGAAAGGGCACTGGATCAAAACAGCAGGGAGAAGATCCGCTTAGCAGAGCTAGGACCATTATCAAGCAGAAGGGGCAGTAGGGGTGGATGAAAACGGTTTGGGAGGCGAGCAAAGGTGGGAACCCACCGCCAATGGAGTGCTGGATGACCTTTCCTATGAAGGACACTGCACCTACCACCACATACGTGTTGGAAAATGGAGAGGGAGCAGGGCTTACCGCACTTCGGACCCCAACTGGCCAGCCTGTTTCAATACACATCCTGTTAGAGTGTCACGATAGGACGGTGTCCCACTGACTTGTCCCATCAGCGCAAGACCTTTTGGCAAACGACTCGAAATTAGTGGAATACGTCAACGGGCGCACCCACTTTGGCCGTTTCCACTTTGGCCGCTTCTACTTTGGGCGTGTTTACTTTGGCCGTTTCCACTTTGGCCGTTTCCACTTTGACCGCTTCCACTTTGGCCGCTTCTACTTTGGCCGCTTCCACTTTGGCCGTGTTTACTTTGGCCGCTTCCACTTTGGCCGTTTCCACTTTGACCGCTTCCACTTTGGCCGCTTCTACTTTGGCCGCTTCCACTTTGGCCGCTTCCACTTTGGCCGCGTTCACTTTGGCCTCGTCCATTCAGATCCAACAATGAACAATCAACTTTGGCCGCGAGTTAAGAAATACAAGAAATACATACCAGTTTTAGAAATACGAGTTAAAATACAATTTATTGTGAAATACAAACAAATAAGACATAAAATCAGATGTTTTATCATATGTTGACAATTGTGTCTGCTGCGCACTTGCCACAAAACTCCCACGGGGAAATTTCTCCAGCATCTAGTAATTTTCGCAGCGCCACCAACTTTTCTGATGCCTTCTTGTAGCAATTCTTTTGAGGCCTTCCTGTTGCTTGTCCAGCAAGTAGCAATCGCAGGTCAAGTTTCTCTGATTGCTGTTGCTCTTTGATAAGCTCAAGGAAGCGGTAGACATTTGGATGCCAATGGAACATTGTCTTCATAGACCCATGAAGGCTTTCTACGTAGTTGCTGGCGCGTATTGTTCGTTGTCCATTCGCATTGGAGATGTTATCATGTTGGCTCCACATTTTCACATGAAAAGTTGCGTTGATGTCATGTACATAAGTGGACGTGACGTAGTCCATAAACAGTTGCAGCGTATATGACTGTAATCAAGTGAGCAAGCGGCCAAAGTAAACACACCGACGAGGGGAAAAAGAACAGCGGCGCATACTGTTGCGCAATATTACTTGCTTTACGGAGAACAATAGCACGGCAAAGGTGGTGCTCGCCACGTCAACAGGTTTCCGGCGGGACTCCTCGCCCCAATATGAGGCATCAGCCCGGTCTCACATCTCGGCTTGCAGAAGCAGGCGATGTTGGTGGCAGTAGAAATCTAGTTTCTGAGGAGAATGTTAAAGGTCTAGTTGTTCGAGATAATGGGAAAAATGAATATATTCTTCAGTCGGCAGATGATAAGCAACCTTTATGGGGCATGTTATGAGAGGAGAGATGGATTGGAGGTGCCGGTGTTGTTTGGGTGGAATTGAATGAGGTCGTGTTCCAGGTAGGAAAAAGGTAACATTCTTAGTCTGGATTATTGAAATCGTCAGAAGCGTGCTGGAAAGGGAGGAAGGGCATGTGATAGCTACCGTCAGAATCTGATATGAGAGTAGTAAGAGATGGGTAGCCTCTGTATCACCTAAAAATAGCATCAGATGAGTCATGCGATGATGTCATAAATAGTTTAGGCAATCGAAAAACCGAAACTGCCTAGGGAATTTCATGTGACCTTGACCTACTTATCACGTGGTGTGATCTGATTGACTGACGTCACACCGTGAGTCGTCTATATTTTTTGGTGAGACAGAGACTGCCTATCTCTTACTACTTTTCAAAATTTGATTGATTGGTATTATACAATAATTTTGAATTGACTATTACAATTAACTAAAGTTCTCATGTGCTATTTCCCGTGCAGAGTGGCCAGGTTGTTGCCTTGAAGAAAGTTCCCTTACGTAAACTCGACGAGGGAATTCCAAACACGGCACTTCGGTAGGCATTCCTGATTTTCATTCAGGTGATCTCTGTTTAGCCAGATACCACTAGAAAGCTGATCTGCCGTTGTTATCTACGTCATTTTTCAGGAATTTCATGCAATGAATAAAAATCGATGTAAATTTTAAAAAATTGAATTGTAATGTACAGCCGGTGAATTCATAAATATTCTTAGTTAAGTTAAAGTGCCATCATTCTAAGCTATCGAATGATACCAGTCATACGACATTTGGAGGCTTATTGTAGCCGAAGCATTATGACAAAGTCGATGCACGCAGACTTTATTACCAGAGGGTACAAAATAAGGAAGGTAGAAATCCAGTATGAAGTCTGAAAGTTGAGAGACACTTAGCTTTCAAATAGATTTCCTTCTGTCTGAGTGCAACTTTGAACTCTCTTCTGCAAATTCCTCATGGCTCATGGCATCCCTCAACACCGAAAGTTGAATAGTTTCATAATTCATATACCTGTTGCTTCGCTTATTGTTCTGACTGAAATAACTGGATTGTTTTCAACTTCTCGTATAACATTTGTGTTATCGTCACAAAATACCTACACTTAAAGGGCGTCCTGTAGGCGGTCTATCGTTCACTAATGACCCCGTTTCTAACAGTTTCAGTTTCCAACAATGACGCGTGTTCCTTCCTTTCCAAACTTTGATTTAGTAATCAAGTGTGTTGTTCTATTATAAAAGAGGATGTTTCTATTGGCCTACGTGTGTCTGGGAAAAGTTTCATAAAATAACATATGATTATCTTACAACTGATTCCAAGTACTGATCAAAGCGAATTATATAAATATATAAATAAATGTTTCCGATTTTTGCCTGCATTATCATCTGGTATTTAAAAACAGTTACTGTCTCAACATAATATATTAGTATTAATTATTGTAACTATGAAATCAATTCAGTTTTATAGTCCACAAAAATCTAGTTACCTGATCGATATGTGAAATATATAGATTCTTTGCCGCAGTACACCTTTTTGCGTTCTATTTCAGTCTTTGGGCATTCAATTTAAGCAACTCTCTTTAATAGCGCCTTCAATTTAAGTAGATTATGAACCTCATTTTTAAACATATATTTTACAAGAAGTCACGCTTTCGACATTTTGCGACATTATGTTGTTGTTGTTGTTATATTGTTTAAGTGTGAATCTTTCAATATATGCATGCCGATAGCACAACGTGATACAGAAGAGTTTGAGACTCTAAAGACTTCTCAGAAAGACGTGTGCGAAGGTGCCCATTAATTTGCAAAAACTAAATTCAGCGTGATCTCTACTATACACTGTAAGCTGGATTTCCACCTTCGTATCATCGTCAAAATTGAAGTATTGTGCGCCTCCCTTTGGCTTCACGTTGACCGTGCCAGTTTTAATGTATAGTCTAATTAATTATTGACTTGGCCGCCGACTTTGGCTTGATGATGAGATTCTGGCCCAGCGTCTGCCAGTCAATTCCGCTGTCGTATGACAATCACACAGTCGTTACCTGTCCACTGGAGAAATTTTACCGTATCGTCCGATCGCACGTCGTGGCATTGTGGGTGAAAAAGTTTATATTAGTAAACATTTTCCTTCATATATAGGCAGTGTTCCCAGTTCAATCAACCAAGGGATAGCAACTATCCGTTCCCATCAGAAAGCGATATGTCCTAGGCCAAGGTCATAACATAAGCGAGGTCTCGAAATATGGAATCAATAAAGCACTGAAATGTGGAGCTCGAGCCTTTTAATCCAAAAGGCATGCGGAGATAGTCGAAAGAACCAAAGGGAGTACAGATGGCAGTCTTCTCCACATCATCAGGATGCACTGGGACAAAGTGATAAGCTTTCACGAGGTCAAGTTTACTGCAGACAGCAGCACCATGAAGACGATGATGAAAATGCTGAATGTTAGGAAGTGGGTATGCGTCTGTCTTAGTCAGCGCGTTGAGCTGGCGGTAGTCTCCAACAGAGCGCCATAAACCGTCCTTCTTTTTCACCATGTGCAGAGGGGACGACCAGGAGCTCGAGGTCTCGCTTTTCCTCTCTTTTCTCTCTCGCTTCCACTCTCTTTTCACTTTTGCTTCCTCTCTCTTTTCTATCGCTTCCCCTCTCTTTTCTCTCGCTATCTCTTTTTTTTTATCGCTTCCCCTCTCTTTTCTATCGCTTCCCCTGTCTTTTCTATCGCTTCCCCTCTCTTTTCTCTCTCGCTTCCTTATCTCATTTCTGTCTCGCTTAATCATCTCTTTTCTCGCTCGCTTCCCCTTTCTTATGTTTTTCGCTTTCCCTCACTTTTGTCTCTCGCTTCCCCTCACTTTTTCCTTAGGCTTCCCCCGTTTTCACCTCTCGCTTCCCCACTCTTTTCTCGTTTCCTCATTTCTGTTCACTCGGTTCCTCCTTTCTGCTCTCTCAAAAGTATTTTCTCTCTGTTTTCTCTTTTGCTTCCTTTCTATTTTGTCTCTCGCATCCCCTCATTTTCCGCTCTCGTTTTCTCTCTCTTTTCTCGTTTCCTCCTCTCTGTTGTTCTCGCCTTTTGCTTTCGCTTAAAACCTATTTTTTTCTTTTGCTCCCTCTCTCTTTTATGTCTCTCGTTTCACCCTCTATGTTTCAACTCTTGCTTTTCTCTCTCCACCCTCTCTGTTTTAACTCTCGCTTTTCTCTTTCTCTTTTCTCTCTCTCTCTTCATCTCTCTTTTTCTTTCGCTTTTCCTCTTTTTATGTCTCTCGCTTTACCTCCTCTGTTTTAACTCTCGCTTTTCTGTCTTTCTCTCTTAACCCTCTAACTCTCTCTCTTTTCGCTTTCGCTTCCCCCTCTTTCGTTCTATGTCTTCCTTTCTTGTCTTTTTGCTTCCTTTCCCTATTGTTATTTTCAATATTGTTTCTATCTCATTTTCTTCCTTTTTTTCTTTCGCTTCCTCTCTTCTCTCTTTTTCTTTCCCTTAAGAGGTTTGGCACTGAGGCGTCATCTTGAACTGCAATTACAAGTCATTAACTCTCTCTCTCTTCATCTTTCTTTTCTCTATCTCTTCATCTCTCTTTTTCTTTCGCTTTTACTCTTTTTATGTCTCTCGCTTTACCTTACAACAAATATAGACCATGATAACCAAATAGGTAATATTAAATGATGTTTTGCAGGTGCTCTTTGGCCGTCCTTAGCGCTGTTATGATAGCAGTCAGACATGTTCTATTGCCATGCAGTATTTAAAACATCTTTGAGATTGTGATTGAGTGGGTTCGTAAATACCTGCATAGCACCCGCGGCGGAGCGATCATATTCGTTGGGGGGCACCTGTTCAAAAGGGGCGCATAAAAATCGTTGAGGGCTCCCATGTTCCCAAATTCTCATTTTCTCTAACTTTGTAAGTCGAGGGGGCGCCATGTTCGCGAAATGTACATTTCTCTAGTCATTTTTAAGTCAAAGGAGCGCTTTCTTCTATTTAGTTGAGAGATGGGGGATTCACGCCTTTTTTCCGAAGGGGCGCTAATGTCTTTCTTGTATTTGGGGGGAAGCACTTTGTATGGGGTGCCCCCGCCTCTATGTTTTGGGGGGGGCGCTGTGACCCCCAATGCCGCCGCCAGTGCTGCATAGTGAAATCCTGACTCACTTGATCATCTTTCTCTTGGAGAAAATCGTGTAACATCCAGTGCCTCGAAGCACACAGTGTCCTCGGCGACCACCCTGAGTAGTTTTGGGACATCTTGTTGTTTAATGGGATTCCCAATATGATAGAACCTACCAACCTCCTGAACGCGAATGGCCTCAGACCAGATGGAATCACCATTATCCCCTGGTAGATAATAAAGAGAACCACCAAGCAAAAGTAAATGAAATTTACTTGGTGGTTCTCTTTATTATCTATTTAAAAAAAGGAAGCTAAATTCCTTATTCAATTACATTATCCCCTGGACTCGTGGTATCCCTCTGTGAGTCGTACGAAAGACGAGCAGGTCCTGGAAAACTATGAAAGCAAAAATACAAGAAAATACGCTTCTCTGTCCAACCATTACCACTTTGTGCCACTGGTACTGCAAGAATACCTGCTGCATTTATGGTCCTCTCTCAGAAAGCTTCTTAGAAAAACTCGACCAACTTCAAATCGATAAAACGTCAAGCGAGAAGAGAGCCAGATTGTTCCTTCGACAACAGCTGGCCATGGCAATCCACGAGAAAGAGTCAGATTGTTCCTTCAACAACACCTGGCCATGGCAATCCACGAGAAAGAGCCAGATTGTTCCTTCGACAACACCTGGCCATGGCAATCCACGAGAAAGAGCCAGATTGTTCCTTCAACAACACCTGGCCATGGCAATCCACGAGAAAGAGCCAGATTGTTCCTTCAACAACACCTGGCCATGGCAATCCAAAAGGGAAATGCAAGGACTGTGTTTATTCTCTGTGTATTAACTCCTTGCTTTATATTCCCATTTAATTCTATTTGTGCACTTCTAATGCATTTTAAATACTAAAAACATATATTCCCATAAATATTAATAATAAGAATAGACGTTTGTTGAACAAGGTGAGAGTAGAATTGGAATCGGTACACTTTGGTAGATTGTCGTGTAAGAGCATACGGTAAAACAAACTATAAATACTGTAACACTATTATAGCAAAAGCTCAGGAATAATATTTAACTAATCCGTTTGCCGGTCAAAATGTGAAATAATTTCAGATAAAAACGAGAATTTTCGAGTAAAAATGAGAAGTATTCAGTTGAACATGAAACATTTTTTCAAGCCATCAGTTTCTATTTATGCGTATTTCGATAAAGTGTAATTTTAGTCAAATAGTTACATGGAATGTCGTTTCTTGAGTTACGGTCAAATAGAGCATGTTCCTAGCTTTTGCCGCGCAATCCAAGAGGTTTAAATTTAGGATGTGATAATTATTTAGAAATGCCACATAAAATGTGCCATATACAAGACTTAATATGTGCCAGTGTCACATGTTGATCCCAGTTATCAACTCATAAGACCAGTACGTACTTGGGATCATTTGAAAGGCAAATCATGCTATTATCTGATACTTTTGTCCGGACGCGCAGTCGAGTAGTAAACCAAAGTTTTTGAAAGGATGGAACACAGATCGTTGTTCGAATATAAGGCCCAAAAACATTAATGTAGATACACCGCGCGTGTTTTATAAATAATGCTCTTTTTTACACCGATCGTATATTCCTAGTGGGAGTCGTTTTAGGTTTTTCAATATATTTTATGTGTCATTTCTTACTAATCTCAACCTAAATTTAAAATCTGTGCTCGCGTTATGCCACTATTTGGTATCATACGTAATCTATAGGTCATGTTCTAGTTGACGAAGACTAAAATGACGACATTACATGTAGCAATCTGGCTAATAATATACTTCATAGAGTGAAAACCAGCGACATAGGCACACCAGTTGACCTTCAACCCAAATCCACACAAGACTTAATAAGTGCAACACTGTCTCATGTTGATCCCAGTCATCACCTCGCCCGAACAGTACTTGGAATCATTTGAAAGATTATCATGCCACTTTTATGAAACGTTTTGTCCAGACACAAAAACTATAACAGAAACATTCACACACACATATATCAACACAATCGAGTAGTAATTCAAAGTTGGGAAAGGAAGGAATAGATCATCGTTAAAGTATTGGCGGATGATCGATGGACAGTTTTCCGGTGGTGTGCGCGGGGTGAGCGACGCTCTGTGCCTCGAGCTCTGTTGACTATTTGACAATATATTCTAGTTGTGTGAGCGGCGCTCTATGCGATGAGCGGTTTCGAGCTTCGCTCGACAGTTCTTGTTGATTCCAATCTTATATATACAGTACAAGTAGGATTACCCGTATAGCTTTAATAATCGCAGCATCTGCAGAATTCAAATTTATTGATTTAGCTTTGAATCAATCAGGCTATACTGGAGAATTCAAATTC
>JAUYWV010104375.1:0-13144 GCA_032274565.1 Nematoplana nigrocapitula | reverse complement strand
TGTATATTCATTAGTTAACAAATTAATCAATAATTTTAAAATGATTGATTTTTCGTTGTTATGAATGACCGATTGTGCTGGAATTCTGCAGTATGTTTTACGATGAAGTCATGTACAAATGTGACAAATTGTGTTTGAATCAGTAATGTAAATTTTCATATTTTGCCTTTTAATGACTCCATCTAACCTTGAAACATTCCAACAAGGAGAGCAAACAATAAAAAAACACGAAAAACCTCTTCAGAAAGGAAGTAATTAATATAGGAAATTATTTATTAGATTTTCAAACCATTAACGTTAATCATTGATTGATTGCAGACCGGGAAATGGAAAAAGTACAATTGAAAGCGAACGACGCGAGTGTGACCGAAGAGATAGAAAGAGGTGAAATGTGCCAGAAAATAAAAAGATTAAAATAAGAAGGGCTATAAAAGGAGAAGAGAGAGAGAGAGACAATAAAGAGATTCAAAATAAAGTGAGAAGAGAGGGTGAAGAAGGGTGAGCCAGGAAGTGCAGTAGTACCCAAGTCCCTAAAAGAGAGTCTGAAGAAGGAACCACTCACCCTTGTCCCGATAGCCTTGGTAGAACATCCCGCGGAGGAGTTTCTTGCAGACGGAGCAGTAGGTAGTCCCATTGAAGGTGGTCATCTCGAAGTTGTACCCGTTCGAGCGATAGCACGGGGGCCATAGATTGGATCTGAAGAGCAGGTCAGAGTTAGAGAACTATTTTCTTAAAAAAAAAACCTCACACAAATCATCTTATCAGCCACTAAGAAATCAGGATTCACCATTCAACGGGTATGTTATCTATATAAATACAGGGTTCCCACGCTTTTTCCATGATCAAATTCCCTGACTATTTGGTATAATTAAATTCGGAAAAAGATAGTAGAATTTAAAGTTAAAATTTTATGTGCTGCATTTATTGAATAGTAGTATCATAAAATTAGATGTAGAGGATAATAAAATTTATTAAATCAACATATCTCACAAGAGATAATAAAACACATGCATAAAACCTATGCATCTCACAGTCTCCCATCTTTCAATTTGATGCACTTATCTAGAGATTTCAATTCTGATATTTTTGTATCCTATTTAGTACGAAATGCATTCGATTTGATCAATAGTTCTCTAAATTGATCAGTTCTTTCAGCCTCATATGCAAGAGTATCAGCAGACGTTGACAATCCATCAATATCTTTTTGAAGCTGAGTCCTCTTTCTCCTTAGCTCACTGATCTCATCCAAAAGAACCTTCCTTTTGTTTGCCTTCTTGGTAGCTTTCGTATCCACATCCTGCTTGTTGAGGTAAGCCACATAATTTTGCCTAGTCTTAGAAGATGGCATAAGTTGGAAAAACCATAAATCACTACAAAAAAGGAAAATATACAAGTAGCGCCGCCGAAAATTAATCAGCGTGTCAATTATTTTCATCTTCATAACTATTCATATATTATACTCACGCAATCTACAATAGTATTATACAGTATATAAACATAAACCTGTATCAAAGAAACGTAGTAACAAACAAAGCAACAGGAAATAAAGCAGAAACAACTCATTTTAGATTATGTTTTTATTTAGAGAAAACATTCAAGCTGTTTAACAAAAGAAATAATATACTGCCCTTTTGGAAGTAAAACAAAACTGAAGAAGAAAAGAGACAAATTTGTGAATAAAATAAATTATGCACATAGTAGATAAGGTAATTATAAGATACTTTTAAAGAAAATGATACTAATTTCAATTCCCTGACTTTTCCCTGACATTTTGCTTCATTTCTAAATTCCCACCGTGGGAACCCTGTAAATAATATAGATTTTAACATACGGCAATACTTTAAAATATATTTTGTAGGGAATATTCATCACGATTAACTTTAGGATTCGATGCTGAAATATCCACACGCTATCTCTCTCCAACCTATTATTTTTATTATTATTTTGGAGCCCATGGCTCAAGTTCCCAAGCTGTTCGCTACAAGCGATCAATTTGCCTTTGAAAGCGGATGACCTTCTTTTTCGTCTTGCAGAACTTTAGGCCTGAAATCAAACCCGAAGATAGGCCTTCGTGGTAGCAACCGGGCAAACAATCGATGAAGAGATGACAAACGTTTTCAATCGCTATACCGCGTTCTTGGCACACAGGGCTTCCCTCCTTCGTGATACTATGCAGGTACGAACTCACAATCAGTGTCTTCCCAGTTATTATTTGATATACCAGGACTATTTCCCTTATTGTTAAGGCAGGAATCCCCTTGAATTTTCATCCAGTCACTTCTCCGCTACAAAGTCTCTTCTAACCAATGGCACATTTTGTCTGTCCATTTTGTGCCATCCTTCGCCGCCGCGTCTTCTTCCTTATTTCTCTCCAGTCCACAATGTGCCGGGTGTCACTGTAGCTGTACATCTATGTTTTTACGTTATATCTCCACCAACCTCTCACACATTCCTACACTCTCCATAACATTAGGTGAGGTCACAAAAAGTTTGAACGCTGGTGTTAGTGTTAGTGTTAAGTCGATAGTTGTAAAACTTTTGAATGTTTTAAACCGAAGAAAGTGTTAGTGTTAACGAATTCACATAGTAAACTTGTATGCTTAACACTAAATCCATGTGTCCGTATTCGAAAATCAATTTTAACACACTTTTAGTTAGTGGCTGACGTGACCGCTAAAAATAGCCCTCACCACCCCCCATAGAAATAGATTTCTATGCCA
This sequence comes from Nematoplana nigrocapitula, assembly GCA_032274565.1. Lineage (NCBI taxonomy): Eukaryota > Metazoa > Platyhelminthes > Proseriata > Nematoplanidae > Nematoplana > Nematoplana nigrocapitula. The sequence continues at coordinate 10,424 of JAUYWV010104375.1, read as the reverse complement.
CCCCCTGTAAGTACTGGCACAAGACTAACTTAGTGGCTGACGTGATGACCTATTTCTTACCTCTAAACCTCTGTGCTACACTCATATATTGCAGTTAACCCGGCCACTGCACTGGTAGTTAGGGTAAACATCTCTAATCTGCACTTCGGTAATTTATGTTTGGCGCGTCCACGTCGCGGGGGTGGGTATACTGTGCGAGCAGTAGCTGAGTTCAAGCAAGGACACAGCGTAGCGGGGTATAATGCTTCACGCTGACCAGGGCAGGGATACGGTCGAAGACCAACGGCGGATGAATACTCAAAGCAGTATCAACGGCTGGAAATGGCGGAAGAGCTACGACCCTGCTTAGCCAGTGATGGCTCCGGGCAGAAGAGCTAACAGGAAGGCGGTTGTTGTGGTGTCCGCTAAAAACACTGGGAAGAAGGCAACGGCAAACCACTTCCCTTGCATGCCAAGAAAATACCCATGAACATGACTAAAATAAAAAACTATGATGCTGGAGAGTGGGTCCCCAGGCAACTACTGGGAAGAGCGGAGAATCTCAACAGACAGAGCTAGCAATAATGACGTGGTGCGCGTGGAACCAAACCCGCAAGGAAGTTCTGCTACTGATGGTACAAGTTATAAAAGACGAGTTCAGAGCTTTTTATGGCCACCTACCAGATATAATGGATAACACTCCGAAAGGAAATCTGCTAGTGTTAATGGAACGCAAAGGTTGGTAGCGAGGAAGTTGAAGGAATAGCTGGAAAACACGGTCTTGGGACAAGGAATAATGTAAGAGAGAAATTAATATCTTTTTGTATAAGCAATAATCTGGTAGTTACCAACACTCTTTTCAATCAACCAAAGCGGCGGCTTTACACTTGGACATCGCCAGGAGGGCTAATAAGAAATCAGACAGATTACATCCGTATCATCAAACGATGGAGAAGCGCAGCCCAATCTACCAATACCTTACAGGAGCAGACAGTGGTGCAGATCATGAACTTCTGGTGTCAAGACTGAAGATTAAACTCAGAAAAATAAAGAAAGAAACGTTACCAACAAGTTATGACCTACAAATGATTTCTAAACAATATGCAGTTGAAATCAAATACAAATTCTCAAAACTTCAGCTGATAGAAAAGGGACACAGACGAGCTTTGGCAAGCGATGAAGGAAGCAGTAATGGAGACAGCGAAGAAACACATAACCAAGGTAAAGCGAAAGAAGAAACACATAACCAAGGTAAAGCGAAAGAAGAAACACATAAACAAGGTAAAGCGAAAGAAGAAACACATAACCAAGGTAAAGCGAAAGAAGAAACACATAACCAAGGTAAAGCGAAAGAAGAAAGCACAATGGTTATCGGAAGAAGCTATCCAACTGGCAAAATGTCGAAGGGAAGCAAAGGCGAAAGGAACAGATCAGGAAAAGGTCAGAAGATTAAACGCAGAATTCCAACGTCAGACTAGAAAAGATAAAGAGCTCTACATAAGCGCCATATGTCAGAACATAGAAGCCGACAACAGAGCCGGGAGAACGAGAGATCCTTTCAAGAAAATCAAGGATAATACTGGAAAAGTAACTCCAGGAATCGGTGGACTGAAAAGTAGCACTGGCGAAACTCTATCGGAACAGAAAGAAGTCAAGGAAAGATGGAAATAATATACAAACCATCTGTATAAACGGGATGAAGAAGTTCAGTCTGTTTATCACGAAAAGGAATATGAAAATAACCAGAAATACTGAAAAGCGAAGTCCACAAGGCATTGAAGGATATCTCAGATGGGAAGTCACCAGAAACAGATGATATACCTATAGAACTCATAAAGGAGGCAGGGAATGAAGCAGTGGACGCGCTGACCAATGTTTTCAATGTAGTATGGAACTGAGGCACATGGAAAAACGAATAGGAAAAGTCAACATATATTCCTCTCCCAAAGAAATGAGATACAAGAGAATGTGCTAACAATAGAACCATTACTTAATTTCTCCCACAAGCAAAGTACTATTAAAGATCATTCAGGGCAGATTTCAGAAAGAACAGAGGAACGCGAGATCAAATTGCAAATGTTAGGTGGCTGATGGAAAGAGCTAGAGAGCACCGACAAGACGTTTTTCTTTGCTTCATCGACTATAGTAAAGCATTTGATTGTGTGGACCACTCACTGTTTTGGAATGTAATGAGGAGTGCCAGATCACATGATTATCCTTCTAAAAGCCCTGCATGATAACCAAGAAGCCACGGTTTGAATATAATATGGTAAAACGGAAGGATTTGGTATAGGAAAATGGGTTAGACAGGGATGTATCCTCTCACCTTCAATCTATACTGTAAATATATCTTGAGGAAAACTGGTCTAGAATCGACAAATGCAGGGTCAAGATAGGTGGGAAAAGAATTAACAACCTCAGATATATGCGGGCGACACAAGCCTTCTTGCAGGGATAAAATAAGATATGTAAACATTGCTGGAGAAAGTTAAAAAGAACAGTGAAAAGGCAGGGCTGTATCTCAATATAAAAAAACAAAGGTGATGGCTACAGAGCAAAATGGAAGAGTTTGTCGTCGGAAATGAAAAAATAGAAGTAGTGAAGAATTTCAACCTTCTTGATACGATAGAGCAAAATGGAGATTGTAAGCAAGAAATCCAAAGACGTCTGAAAATGGCACGAGTAGCAATGTCGGGTCTACAGAAAATATGGAAGGACAAAATATAACATCAGCATCACAGAAGCGACTAGTAAGGGCACTTGTCTTACCAATTGCGTTGTATGGGTGCGAGACTTGTACAGTGAGGAAATGCGAAAAGAAAAAAATAGAATCATTAGAAATGTGGTGCTGGAGAAGAATGTTGCGAGTCCCGTGGACAGAGAAAAGAACCAACAAATCTATACTTGAAGAAGTGAAAGAAACAATGCCGTTAAGCTCCATCGCACTCAAGCAGAAGAAACAGGCTGGAAAAATCTCAATGCTTGGGAATGCAAAGGACAACGAAGAAGAGAAAGACCAAGAACAACAAATCTCCCCTCCTCCAACAATACTTACACAAAATCAATCCCGCCATACACACATCTCCACTCTAACCCCTTTGCAAGACACACCCACATAATACACATCACCTCTTTACATGGTCCTATTTTCCTACAATCCTTACTCCCGGATCTCTCTGGACAGACCCCGTGGGGGCGGTGGCGCTGCTGAAGCAGGGGGGGCCGAGATTGGCTGGCCCAGGGAGCTGGACGGCGGACCCCCTTAGCACGTGGCTTTGGAGGAAAGGGTCGCCTACTACTACTACTACTACTACTACTAAGTCATCTGGCTTGCACCGACTGTGGTGGAGGTGTCACTCCGGACCACTTGTGGCTCAAACATTTTGGTGCAAATTATGATCAGTCAAAACTGAAAAAAACTCTAACCGTTTTAAAATCGACATGCGCCTGAATGAGCATGTCCGAAGTGTACTCCGTCACCCGGACAAATTGGCCTGCGGTGATAGGCTCTGGCGGATTATCGGCCGTGGGATGGCCGGATAGCCCGCGGGACACGATGAGAATTTGACCCTTGGTCTCGTCCACCATCCACCGTCTGGCGTAGACGTATTCCCGGTGAGACATGGGATAGGGATAATGAGTGACCCAATGGACCACCTCAGTCTCTGTCTCCTTGTCCTTGTCGACCACTTCCAGCCGGATAACCAACTGGTCCCATTGGCGACGATAGACCAGATTACGTTGGACCTCAAAAAAGGAGCTGGGAGAGATGTCGTGGAAAGTGCCACACACTGGAGAGTAAAGCAAAGAAAAATGCACCAATTTATTGACACGATCAACATACTCTGAGTGAGGTCACAATCGAGGTTGAGGAAAAGATAACTCTTCTGAAAAATCTCAAAACTTTCTACAAGACGAAATGTGACCTCGCAAAAGTCTTAAGTCTTCAGAAAATTCTAAAGACTAAAGTTTTTCTTAAGTTCTTAATCTAAACTTTCAAATTAAAAAGACCCGCCTCGCTGTATAATTTCCTATTTAAAAGACAAATCTCCAGAAGCGTAATAATTTGTTAAGGTCACATTCTGTTTTAGTCTAGAACAATGATGATACATCTGGTACAGATTCCGGCTGTTACTGCAGTAGCAACTAGAAGAAGGCCAAATTTGATTCGATCTACTGCATCATCACACCTGAGATTACAAATGGATGTTTCTGAACAACTTGTTGTGGTCAAATTCATTTTCCTGTTTTCAGCATGAAACCACTGGAAAAATAGTTGAAACCTTGAATATTGTATGAACATATATTAATAAAGTATAAAATTAATATAAATACAGTATATTAATATTTTTTATTGAAAGATTTAATTTATATTTTAAAACTTTTAAACCAAGAAATAAAGTAAATATATTACATTACATATTATGGAAATAAATTTATATAAAACAATTAATTTATTAAAATAATTAATTTGATTGAAAATTATCTAAATTAACATAAATTAAATATGTTGCAACTGTTTACATTTTTTACCTTTGCAACCTGTACGTACGGTTGGCGAATTAAATTTTTGTATATAATGGTATAAGGGTTCCCGCGGTTTTTGGATTTTAAAATTCCAGGAGATTTTTTTGATAATTCCAGGACATTTTCAGGTTAACTAAAGGGTGGAAATTTTCTTAATTGTCTTAATTTATGTCAAACAAAAAGAGACAAACAACACAACTACACTGGGAGTCATCAACAAATGTTAAAAGGTTTTTGTTGACAGCAAAAAGTTCCTGATAGAGGAATGGAACCAATGGACGTTCTGCCTGGAAACGGGTTAAAAATGGCTCAAACAAACGACAGGTAGTCATTGAAAATTTAAGAATAGCATAACAGTTGTTGAGTGAGGCCTCTGAAATCAAGCGTGTTTTCAATTTTAATAGGTGTCACTTGTTGGTCTCTTACTAATTGGTTGCTGTTCCACATATTTAACATACACCTGTCACTAGGGGAGCACTTTTATCAAACGAGTAATGGAAGGACCATTTTCAAGCCAGCGGTGACCACAAAAAGGCATAGGAAATTCTGCTTAACAATCATTTTCATCTATATCATTAGCATGTGAATAATCAGATCTGCGAGCTGGCGACTGTTATGCTTAGCAATGTCATGAATCATAAATCAAAACAATAATATAGAAATATCTACCTAATGACAGCTCAGCAATATCTGCAGAACCAGATGGCTAAAAAGTCTGGCTAAAATTTAGAAAACATCAAAATAGAAGATTTCAGGACATGTACAAATATTCCAGGACATTCAAGGACATTCCAGCCAGTTTTTGGCTTCCAGGACATTCCGGGACAGCGGGAACCCTGATTATATGTACGATTTGCGAACTGTACAAATTCATCAACAGTAGGAAACATATTTATTTTATATTTATGTATACATTTTAAAGCAAGTTTATTATGTAAATTAATATCATTTTACATAAATTTAATTATATATAAAAACCTATGTCGGATTTATATGGTTCGTGAACCATACGTACCATTAGATACAGAAAATCAATAATGTAATACATTTAATTAATTTATTTTTCCTTTTAACAAATATCAGTTAAACCCTTTCAATTAAAATATTAATATATTTATATTCATATTATACTTTATATTAAAATATGTTAATAAAATAGTCAAGGTTTCATTTCATAAGCTTCAAATATTTCCCATTTATACCCCATAAATACCATTTCCTTATTTTCAATGCAAATATTTTTTTTCAAAGAACAGGAAACTGAATTTTTCCTCAAAAAGTATTCCTGAACAAACTGTTTAAAATTTCTCACACATGAAGCATTAATTAATTATTTGGCCAATTCCAAGTGAGAAAAACATATTATTGACAATTTTAATATCACTGCTAACAAATTTATATAAACTAAGATTACACTTTTTAAAGAGTAAGGCACAATAAGGCTTAAGAAAAAGTTTAACCCAAAATATATAAGACCGATTGTCTCCTCACTCATTATACTGCTAAACCCGTAAAATACGTTGGAGTAAATATGTAAATATTGTCTGTAAAACAGAAGTGAAAATGAACACATCGATTATATAAAACAGTGCAGGTTTATAGTTAACAGATTAGCTAAAACGGTATACTTTACAGACATCATTCAATTTAGAAAAAGACAATTATGAGTTTAAATTTGGGTATATAATCCAATAATACAGTTTAACTGTATAGTGATAAAATGAGAGTTCCTGATTTCCTGAATACCAATACACTGCCACATGCAGTTTCTATGAAAGAAATTTATGTCTGAAGATTCCAAATCCTCTTTCGACACGACCTTCTAATACCTATAAATACCTTAAAAATTACTTACGACAAGTCTTTCTTTATATTAGAAGGTGTATTATTAAGTAAGCATTACCTACAGTATTTTTAACTCCACAATTAGCGTCACCCAGTAAACACAATATGCGCACTCCTTCACCTCACTTCTACGCAGACACATCTGCGTCACTTGGTGGTGAGATGACAGACACATCAGTCGCCGAGTGAACGAATGTACCATGCAATTTATTACGGTTACCGGATTAATCTAGTCATGTGCGCATGGATAAGTGATCATGCGAAAACATCGCATAAACTCATGATACTATATAATACAGGTAGTGTAATATCAGGTAAAGATTTGTTTAATTTGAATAGCATAAACGCACAGTTTAACTTAAATACAAAGAGAAGAGCAAATAAATTCAGATCATACGTATAAACTTCGTAACTGGTTCGCAAACATTTCGTCACACCTTATATGAGCAAAAAGACATGAAATGAATAAAATACTTTCAGATAACAGCATAATGGTACTATAATGAAAAATAGCCATATTGAATAAAATATGAAGGTCTCTTTATAACATGCCTGGTAACCAACGTGAAACAATACGGTCGCTAACTTCTGGGTAATGTGGAAAACGAAGTTTCAGTTGAGTGTTCATCCATTTCAAAGTGCCTGCTGGGTTGTCTTCAACCAATTCCCGAAGATATTCCTTTCTCCGACATATATTTTTTGTAGAACAGCCATTTTGTATTCAGACTACAGCGGGGTATATATACTTGTGAAACAAGCTATAAATTTGAAATACGAATTGCCTAATAATGTCTTAGCTGGAAAATCGAATGTCCTCATTTGAATACTGAAACCCCAAGTTGGAAAAATGTCAAAAAGTGTACTTACATCGATATTCATATAGAGGACTGTCCTTATATGGCCTACGCCACAATTTAATCTCCGGTTTATTAATCAACTGCTCCCATTCTTTCGTGATAAATCCGGTCGTGGTCACGGAGGAGGTATCACCGTTCGTTGCGGTAATCTGTGTGGGCGTCGAGTCACCAGTCTCGCCGGAATTGCTGTTAATGAAATGGCCTGCACATGCTGATTCCGTCGGCCTTCTCCCACCTCCAGAGTCCACGTGAAAACTTTCTAAAGTTCTATAACCATTAAAAATCAGCGTTCAAGTATAGGGTTAAAAAACAGTTTGCTCAAATCCCTCTAAATGCTTTCACTTTGTTTTAGCATTCCATTCTACCTATCCAGTTACCGATAAATTTACTTTAAAAAACAAATGAGAAATATCTTCGACTATCTTACAAATGCCGTATTGGCGATACGTCTATGAGACAGTAAGATGGTGGGAGAACTTCTCTTGAACCTCATTGCAATATTATTTTGTGTGCCATTTCTTTTACCTTGCCATCAGTCTGTTTCTGTGTGTGGAGTTTCTACTTTTGCCTGTTTATATATGTAAATGCGAATTCTGAGTGTTTATGTGTGAGCACGTCAAACGCGGCAATTCGTACTACGTCAAATTTCATGTCAACATCAAACGTCCACCTGAGAGTGACACATACTGGTCAAAATTCCCTCCTCAACAATACTAGTTTGAAAGGTCTCATTTGATTATACTATTTAGAGCCTCATTCCGTAGAAAGGGTTCGCTGCCATGCCACATCGATACTGTATACAGTGTATACCCCATAAATAAATAAATAAATAAGGCTGTTAATAATGTTAACAAATCAAATCTTTTAAACGAATGATGGAGAGGGGAATTTTGACCAGGCTATGCACTACCACGAGGACGTCTGGATTGAGATAAAATTTGGCGTACTACTATTTATGCCCCAGCACTGCATTAAAAGATTTAATTTGTTAATGCCATTGGCAGCTGTCCTATGTTTAGGTTACGACTGATGTTTGTCATATTTGTTGTTGATCGATGGTAGCAAATAACAAAAAAAACGATGTATGACATATATTGTTTCCAGTAAAAAAAGTATTTTATAATTAATTTAGTGTTTCATTTATTTTCTTCGTTATAGTCTTTTCATTTTGCGTGCAAATAGTCAACTATAAAACATTCTTTACTGCGCAATTTAAATACTCTAATAGGTATTGCGCATTGATCTGTATGGTTCTTAACTGCAAAATTCAATATCTTCTCACCCTTTTACTTAATTTTATTTATCTCTCCGGGCACCACAGTAATCTCCAGATAAATGTTTTCGATGGAATTTGACTTAATTACAAAACTTAACGATTTAAGTTACTTCACGAGGAGAGAAAACAGGAGTATTTTAGTAGTAACTGAATAAGAGTACATGAGGGGTATGTAGTTGGTTCAGTTATTACTAATACTAATTGGCCCTCATTTGTATACATGTTGATAACACTTTTCCCTTAGCCAGATGACCTCAGACTCGATACATAAAAATATAAATATAAATTGCAACCATGTTGACTTACTTGTCCAATTCGTCATCGCTAATATTGTCATGGGCCCACGAAAACATGCAAGCCCCAATCAAGAAACGCTGGGTGGCTATAATGGGTTTGGAACTTCGATACCTCTCAACCAGTTTCCGCATGATAAATTTCTCCGAGTTTCTCAAAATAAATACATTGGTGAACACCATTTTCTGCGTGGTGTTGATCACACGCTGAACACGAGGATTATTATTGATACAACGGGTGCACCACAAGGAATAGTTGAGCAGTCTTCGCCAATAATCAGCCATCTTTTGCAACAGTGTTTGGTATATCTATAAGCACAGATAAAGCAAGAGAAAATAAATATTGAATAGTGTGTATTTTTTTGCAAAAGTTCCAACTATTCATCTAAACACTGAATTTTAACTTCCCAATTACTTAAAACTATTTGGAGCCCACCAGATCAAAACATTAACACATCCTTGACTGCATCGTTTTTAAACATAGCACAATAAATATTTTTTTATTACCAAAAAACATATGTGTTGACAAATGCTGAATTGGCCACATTCTACTCAATCGTCTGAGTCTTCGAAGAAAATTTTAGAACAAAATGACGACACCAGAAAGCTAAGTAAATCAGACACATAGGAAATATTCCAGAAGACTGTCAATCAGTAATTAATATCAAAAACAGTAGTCTCAACTTATATACTATGCATTCAGAATGTATAAAATTCCACATAGTCATCAAACGATGCAAAGAAGGACACATAAGATTCTGGTTCAACTGCAGCAATCAAGAAATTATTGTCAGATGAAGAAGATCATTCCACAATGACAGAATCTGCATCCAATATCTCCAATGAAAGGGATTTAAAGTTCTTCAACCCCACTGAAAATCTTTAGGGAATAATTAACCAAAGGTTACATGGCATCAATATCTCTTCTAGAAATTATTTGATAATTAAAGTCATCCATATTTGGAATAGAAATGCTTTTATTCTAGATTATCTCTTAAGTTTGGTTCATTCCATGCCTAGAAAATATTTTTACTTAATTTTTATAAAATATTGACTACTAGTACTATGCCCTACTTTTTGCAAGCAATCATTTTACTTTAACAACATAGTCAGCTGTATTTACTTCTGTTTGTCTATAGAAACATCTATTATTATAAACTACTATAATAATACAGTACATATGAATTATTTCAAATGTCTCAGTTATGTAGTATGTATTATTAATATGTATTGTATTTATAAAACTAAATAATGTACCCAAGCAATTGTTTTTATTGTTTATGTAAGCAAAAATAACTGATAAAAATTCAAAAATTTAAAATTCCAATAAATGGTATATAGCACTGTTTGTAATATTTTTTATGTATTATGTATTATATAATGTAATCACTGTGCAGAGATTGGTCTTTTTTTCGGAATAGCAATATTACAATACCTTAAATAAATAATAAATGTCATAACCATTGTGAAAAATTACATGAACCAATCAGGGCATTTACTGGCAATTTCTTTAGAGAATAATTTTAATCAACACACTCGCCAGAGTATGCCTGATAAACATACGAGACAGTAGATAATAAAGAGAACCACCAAGTAAAAGTAAATGAATTTATTGTTCTAACGTTTCGGTTAACACTGTAACCATAA
>JAUYWV010104374.1:0-21771 GCA_032274565.1 Nematoplana nigrocapitula | reverse complement strand
AATTTCAAGGCTCTATCTAAACAGGGGAGCGAAATATAAGGCGCGGGCCGATTCGCCCCCCCCCCCGGTCTATGAGTTCGTCAAATAGCCCGGGTAGGATAGGGTTAAGGCAAACTTCCAACCCATAACTACAGTAGGTAGGAATGCCTAGACATTTCATTGCACCAGCCAAATCCCATAATCTGAAATTTATTTAGACTACTTACTTTGAGCTTCAGTTATAAAAATAACTTTACTTTTAATACACAATCTGAAAAGAGATGGCTTTTGGAAAACGTATCATATCCTATCTTGATATAGGCGCGAGTATGTGATCCGATATCTGTGGAGGTGCAACCGGATTTAGTCTTGTACAATTCTTATTTCATTGTTATTGGAATTTTATAAGAAAGATTATTTACAATCCTTCCATTTTTTCTGTTTTATTTGTTATTATTTCAGAACAACGCGGATCTCGACCTGGCTGTAACAGATTTTCGAGACTATGGCAAAGGTTTCATTAAGACATGTCGGGTAAGCACAAGCATGTTGTGCTATAATGAATGCGTTATGTTGTTGGAAAACACTGAATAACTAGCAGAAATGAAACAAAATTTAACTATTTTTATATTTGTTCTAGTATCTATAGAATTGTCTGTCATTGTTCCTAAAATACTTTAAATTTCATCAAAAGCAAAAAATCCCGAAATGTCCTGAACTTCGTCTATCAATTTAAATTCCTAAATTTTGGTTGAGGCCGCTCAAATTCTTTAAGTTTTACATAAATTGAAAGTTATATTTTATATAATTTTTAATGTGTTTTTTAATAATGTTATTTTCTTTTTTCTGACTTAGTTATAGTAAATTAAAAGTTTGGAAAATAAACGTCTAAAATACCAGAACAGTCAACGACTATTTTGTTTTGTTTTCAGTAATAGGCCGACTTTTAAAGCTATGTTTTATGTAAATTATAAAAGTGAAATTTCCAAATTAATATACGAGTAATTTATAATAATTCTCTACAATTTAAAACAGATTTTATAGGTAAACTAGCAGTGGGTACCCGCGTTGCTGGGCAATAGAATAGGGCACATGCCTAACCCTAACCCTGCCATAGTTTTTTGTTTTATGAAATTTTCTGTGAAAGGCTTCTTTCTGTCCGAAACGGCCATTTCACACCGTTTTTAGCCACCTTGACCTCGATCTCGACCCCTTGACCTCGCCCCCGCCAATGTTACCCGCAGGTTTGAGGGGGTCACCCATGCAAAGTTTCGGGTCGCTGGCACTAACGGTCCGGCCGCCCACCCGGAACAAACAAACTCTGCCCGATAAAAACGGCCATTTCACACCGTTTTTAGCCTCATTGACCTCGACCCCGGAGGTCGACCTATCCACCCTATGTTACCCACAGGGCTGAGGGGGTCCCCATGCAAAGTTTCGGGTCGCTGGCACTAACGGTTCGGCCTCCTTCTGCACGAAACGTCCTTTTCACACCGTTTTTAGCCTCCTTGACATCGACTCTGACCCCTTGACCTTGACCCCGACCTTACCCCCTATGTTACCCGCAGGGTTGAGGGGGTCACTCATGCAAAATTTCAAAAATGCAAAATTTTGGCACCAAGGTCCGGTCGCCCACCCGGGACTTACATACACACACACACACACAGAGACAACTTGACAAATATATATAAGATATTGATAAAATGTTCAAATCTCATTTCGCTTTAATATGCGTAAGTTACTATCTAATCAACAACATTTTTTACTTTGAATAGTGATATATGCACTCGAAAAAGAATGTGCTCTTATAAAAATGTTTGGTGTTCTTCATAATCATTTCTAGATGCCCTTGGTAATTTCTGGAAAATTGACTTTACTGATCGTTTTATTAATGAAAATGAACAAAAGCGCCGTTGTTTGTCCTGGTATTTTAGACTTCCTTGAGTTGGCTTTTGCCGAATATGCAGTTTGTGCTTTTTTCAATTTTTCACTTGTGACAATGTTAAACTACTTACTGTTAAATATATATAGACTGATTTATTAATTATATTTTCTTCTAAAATCTCTATAGTAATAGTAAATTTATATATCTATTGCATTAGCTATTTGTTCATAGTAACACAGATATTAATTGTTTTATTTTATAATAATTATCCTTTATTTAATTAATAGATTATATTTTCTTTTAATTTAACTAAATAAATAATTGTTTTTTATTATAAATAGAAAATATATAAAAGTAAACTGCTTATTCCTAAAATGAAATTTAAATAGCAATCATAGACCTATGTATAACCAACCGTTTTTGTGGTCGTTTTGGAGAAAAAATCCAAATTTATTTACGACCGGATTCTTAAACTTTGTATCAACAATTGAAGCATCCTCGCATCTCTGTCTGTCAGGAAGAAAGAAAGGAAGGAAGGAAATGACGAGGTCTCATCATTGATCTCAACCATCCTTGTTGAAATCGTAAAATGTTATAACAAATTATTATCATTTGAGCGTACTACTTTTTTATTATACTCTGTTATTAAAAGTGTGGAAAAGTTTCGATGTTCACCATATTTGAGGGAGCCCATGTTTTGGGCGGAGTTTAGACGGCCGCTGTGTACCAAATGTAATAAATACGGGCTTGTTTCGTCTGTTTTTTCTTTAGGCAAGTCCAGACGCCTATGTACAGTTAGCCCTGCAAATGGCCTACTATCGTTTACACGGCAAATTCGCCCTCACCTACGAGTCCTCGATGACCAGACTCTTCCTTTGTGGACGCACCGAAACTGTACGATCCCTGACCCAGGAGGCAGTTGACTTCATCCTGTGAGAAGCTGTTGTTGTTGTACCGCGTTTGTTTGGGTCGCATCACGCTATGCAACTAGCTAAAATAGTTATGTTCCCCATATGGATTGGCGACTGATTATTTGGCCAAACAAATATGACGTGTTAAAAAATTAGCGAAGTTTTAATCCAGTATTGTTTTTCTAAGGAGACATCGACAATTGTGGAATCGATTGGCCTATCTTTGAAAAGATCTCTTCAACTAACTGAATATATTTTGTAGCTTAAGTGTAATATCAAGCATGAGATTTTTATATATAACTTACAACATATTTTTCTTAAAATTCTTGGACTCTTCTTCTAAAGAATTACTTATTACTTAGTCGGGATTACCCCGGCTAAAAGCATGATAATTATTTCCCATTATATACGATTTCCGTTGCCCCTTTCAGAGCTGTCAAGCTGGTCTACCACGTCCAGACCTGAAAATAATCCGCTGTCATGTAGCGGACCAGCATTCCATCTGTAGTCTATTACAGGCCGTCTCAGATGAGGGTGATGAATCTCTGCCCGAAGGGATGCAACAGTCTAGCTCGAAACAGTTGAGGGACGCCCGCGTCTCATGCGGTTGCGCGGACTGATTTGTAGGTGCACCCTTACACCCATGCACCTGTGCCCGTTCGCGCCCCCTCAGCTGGCTGGCGTGAGTCTCTTCATGACCGTTCTAGTACAAGGGACCCCAGCCTGCTCTGCATGGAGGTGAACAACAGATGCCTTTAGAGATCAGTCCAGCCAACTTTTACCTTCCCTCCAAAAGGAGACAGTTCGCCATCGCCGTTTTAAATGAGTGTTTACAGCAGTTGCCTGCACACCAAAGTGACCTCTCCCATTTACACAGTCCTCGTCCTCCTATTCCATGAGTTGGTTTCAGAACAGCAGCAGGTCATGTGTGACTTCATGGCTTCTCCAACAATGGACTGAGAATGACAATCGCCATTTCTTGATGGTCTCTGTGTAATTTTTAGGGATCATCACACTATAGAGATCTTGAGTTGTTTCAGTGCTCTTCTTCTTCTTCCTGGGGCACAGGACTAGGCTGGGTCATCCTCGCGACCTAGAAGGCCGATCCTCTTCAGAAAGATTATCACTCGCACACCGTTCTCGAATATATCTTGTGGCCGTGGGATGGGCCCGACAAGTTGACCCGATGGTTTGTCCAGTGCACTGCATGAGAAGGTGTCTGGCAGTGTCGGGAGCTCCAGACTCACAGTGCTGACAGATGCTACCCAGTTCCAGGCCGAACTCAAGTCTGATGCAGCGTCAGTGCTCTCGCCAGCTGATGACACTGGTGCTAAGTAAAGCTTTGTGTAAGAAGCGTTTAGTGTGCTTTGTAAGACATTTTACAGTGTGTTTCGCATGCTTTTATTAGCCGTATTTCTACGTCTCTTTTGGCGGCGCTTATCCTGGACTCAACTTTCTTGATAGTATTTCCATTTCTGACTGTAAGTTGCCTTGTTCTACTATGCTGATGAACAAGGGTCTTAGAATAGTGTGTGGGCCACTTTGTTGGACTGTTTTTTCCGCTTTCTGCGACTGTTGAGATATTGTCTTATTAAAGATATCTGATGTTAGCGTGATATCATCGGCAAAATCGGTATCGGTAACTGCTAGGTACCGATTTTATACATCTTTACTCCCGTGTACATTGGCATCCCAGAAAGTGAACTTTGTCATTAATTTGGTCATTTGTTGTCCAAGACTTCCCCCGTTTGACTCTTAAAGTGGAGCACATGAAGCTTTATGTGCCATCCTCACGTTCTCTCTCATTTCACCAAGTGTCAATCGAGCTTTTTTATAACGAAATGTGAGATTGTTTTCACCATTAATATTGTGTGCTTTATGATGCTGCATTGTTCTCTTGAATAGTCTTTGAAACCTTGTCAAAACACTTTCGCCTTTATATTTGAAACCAATTCTCCCCATTTTTCCAGGGCCATGACAGTGAACTCTGTCGATCGGGGTCTGAAGATACGCCTGATGCGGAGAGCCTGCGATCGGCACCAGAGCCTCTACAGGAACGCCATGGCCGGTCAGGGTATTGATCGACACCTTTTCGGCCTCTACGTCATCGCCAAGGGACTCGGCTATGTGAGGACTGCGATCATTGCAATCTCATTTAGATATGTACTTGCACGCCGAGGGGCTAAATAGCTGTTATACTAAAGTCTGTTTCATAAAACACTGCTCCTAAACTTTATTGACTCTAATACAGAGAGCAGTAAAAAAGCGGTAATCGATATCAAAACACTGGACCGTGTACAAAGACGAGGATCTCCATGGGGAGTTACCCGGTTGCTGGGCCTCGGCGGCCCTGCGCTGCCCCCAGCCATCCTACGGAAGGGGCAAACAAACAAACTATAACTCGTATCTTATTATTATCTTTTGGGAATTTCGAGTGGGGTTCACTGCTAGATTCAGCTGCTCCTAAATTAGCTGCTAGTAGTTTCATAAAACAGGCAGCTGACCAGGATCGGCTGTGTGTTGAGACACGAGTGGGCGGCCTACCATTGTTAACTACTTACTATGTGCATAATAAGAGAGGGATTGTTGAAATTCCTGGAATACCCAAGGCTGTGATTTTGTTGTTGCGGACATTTTTAAGGAATTTCAGTAGGAGTGTGTTGTTGTTAGGCAGGATCCTGTCAGGAGAACCGAAGCCCTTCAGATACGAGGCCACATATATGCCCAAGCCTAACCAAGATGCCCTAAGCGTAGTGTATTCATACTACCACCCAGTGTGCCCCGAGGACCCCTCCAAATCAGTGGTCTTCTACCGCTCCCTTGTGTGGGGACAGAGGGATATATATGGTCCAGTGTGCAGCAGAGGTGGTTGAGAACTGGAGCAGAGAGTGCTTGATGGAGCTGGCAGCCTCCAAGTCTTCAGTGAGTCTGTTCCCCGTGGACCCCAGGGTCATCATGTGTGCTTTGGCAAGCGTGCCTAGAGAATCTGTCCTGGCAGAAGCTAGGCTGATTGAGCTGAGCACGGTAGCGGATAGGGCCGAGACCAACCCACGCGGTGACTGAGGACTGAAGGGCAATCGGAAATGCCGCAAGATGACGATGTGTATGTAGAAATAGGAGGAGCAGTTTGCAACATGAAAGTGTGATGTGCTGCATACAGATCGTAAACTTCTGTAAGCTTTTTTCGGTATCATCACGCTGGAAGGTTATAGTGTCTATATAGCATTGATTGTACTCTGGTTTGTAGGAGAGCGACTTCCTCTATTCAACTCTGACTTTGCCGTGGACACTCTCGACGAGTCAACAGCCTCAGCAGCAGATGATTGGAATGCCCAATTGCGATTTGCCCGAATACAGGGATAGAGTGAGTGTCGCGTGGTTTCATTATAGGTCGTTTTTGGCTGCCAATTTCAATGTTTGCATGAGCGATGCTAAGATATACTCAGGACGCCCTGTGTGCACTGCGGTGTCATAGAATAATATTGATTTTATTTTTTCTTGCCCAGATTGTCCGAAGTAGATTATTCAGTGGGTCTGCGCCGCAATTACTTCCGTCCGACGATACTAATACCTAGCAGAAAACGTTTTTAAGAGTGCTCCCTCCAAAACAAAAAAAGAAATATATACAGTTTAAATTATTTTGCGTCATTTAGTCCCCTGTGACATCACTATAATTTGATCGATTTTATTGATTTTTCAACGTCGCAATTAAACTGCTCATTTGTCGATAAAAGGCGTATCACTGGGCAAAGTCTCCAGTTTTAAAATCCCCAAGAAGAACAAAAGTGACACTGTGACTACGCCTGTTCCAGCACTGCACTTTTGCTGGTGATACTTTAACTTAATCTTTCGACAATGCCACTTTAAAAGTTTATCATACCCAGAAAAGTGTGCAATTCTTCCTTCGAACTTGGAGCGGAGCATTGCAACAGAGCTTCGATCTTCTTATGATCAACTTCAATTCCCCTTTTCAATAGTTTGTGTCCCAAAATACTACTGATTCTCTGTTGAATTCGGATTTCTTGTGGTTTATTTTCAACCCAACTGCTTGCAATCGTCGTAGAAGTTCTTCCGTTCAGTTCCTTTTCATTCGCACCAACTACCAATAGATCGTCATAGTAACCTTCAGCTCCCGGAATGTCTTCAATTAGTTTCTCCATGACCATCTGAAATTCTCCAGGACATGAACTGATTCCTTGCGGAAGGTTCTGGTACTGGAAAAGGCCCCACGGAGTCGATATCGTAGCATACTTTTTGCTTGATTCAGTCAATTTGAGCTGATGGTACGCCTTCTCTAGATCAATTTTGGTAAAACGTGTTGCCCCTTTGGTGATTTGCAACAATTTCTCTCGAGTTGGCATCTGTACCACTGTAATCTGTAACTGGGAATTCAATTGTTTAAAATCTCCTGTGATTCGAATTTCTTCCTTCGATCCTTCTCCCTGATTTTTCACTACAGGCACGATAGGAAAAGCCCAATTAGAATCTTCGACCTTTTTAATGACTTCCGAGTCCTCCATTCGACTGAGTTCCTTCTTTGTCGATTCTTCGAGTGCGTAAGCAATTCTACGTGCTGGAAGTCGAACTGGTTGGGGACCCGGTTTGAGTTTCAATGATTTTTGTGGGAAATGAAATACTGAATCCGTATAAATGCCAGGCAACAAATCCATCGCTTTTATAGCATCCCGGCCCAAAACAGCTGGATCTTATTTTACCACCCACAGTGTCAGTGGCATGCTTGCTTGACTCAGTCAGCTGAATGCGTAAGCTACCGGTGAATATGACGTTTGCTCCCCAAAATCCTCTAGACACGGTTGAGGGGGCTTGCCGATCTATTTTGTCACAAGCGCCCGGAATATCTCTTACCTGCATTTCTTTAATGGTGCTGACAGGGGAACCTGTAACAACTTGAAATTTATTGATTTCCCGGCAATGTTCATCTGCTTGAGGTAGCAGTTTTCATTATGACTATCCAGCTGAGTCACTAGGAGCTGTGCGTCTGGGCGACGTTTATCGAGGCATTTAATTTGCTTTGTGGACGCCTGAGCAAAATGGTTTCTGCTCCCACAACTATTGCATAGCTTACCGAAAGCAGGACACTGCCTTTGTCCGTGTTTACGGCCGCATTTAGTACAATCAGAAATATCTGTACGCTTAAAAAATGGGGTACAATCATGCAGAGCGCTTACTGAAATCGCTATAACCTTTCTTAAACCCAGAAACAGTCTTAGCAACAGTTTTACCCTTCATCACCAAGGCTTTTCCTCGTCCACCGTTGGATGATTGCGTAAAGTTGCCCACGTCTATTTGTCGTCGTCGTAGTCCACGATGCCGTCATGAGAACTGTTTTCCGTAGTCTCCAAGTGGTTGAGTACTCGCTTAGTCATCGTCTTGTCCTCGAGTCCCGCGATGAGTTCAACTTTTCACAGTTCATCGGCCACTTCGTTTTCCGGAGGTGCTCGAATTGGCAATTCTTCGCCGCCATCGTATGCGTTGAAAAAACGTCTCGGAGTCTTCACCGTGATTTTGTCGTATCTGCCCAAATTTCGTGCGTTTGGCGCAATTAATAGCTTCTTCTTGGGTTCTAAATGTCTCTGTATGGCTAATTTAAATTCAGAGTAAGAGCAGTCTGTGATCGCTCGAGGTGCCACCAATAGTCTTGAGAGCTGTCAAGGCCTCTGTGCCCGCTGCTTCGAGGAAGATATCAGTGAGGCCATCTTCCGCGGTTCCTCCTCCGTCGCTGGAGAGTCGACCCTCTTCTCGATGAGTCCTTTGGTCACAAGGCACTCTAGCCACGCTTCACTGAGATCCTTGTCATTGAGGTTCAAACGTTCCATACGCGACGCCATTGTTGTGCTTTTATATATCTTTATTCTACTATCAATATAAAACCAACAGATACTTTTATATATAAGCCACGAGGACAGTCATCCAGTACGTCTTGACACAGCTCAGGCACACTCATTAATAGCTAGATAGCACATCAGCACAACTATACATTGCACAGGGAAAGCACACTGAGGCGATCAACCAATCAGGAGTCAGTCACATATATATATCGAGAGTTTCACATAATACATATAAGATACAGAAATACGTCCCAGGGCCCTTCACCAAAAAATTCAGGATAGAAATCCCGACCTGCCTTCTCCACTGGACCCGGTTGTTGCTCACAGACCACTGGACCTTCGTACTATGGAGAGGTGTGAAAGAGTGTCTTTATGGATGATCTTCAAGGTGGCTTTTCACAGCACTGCTTCTTTGTGTCTTAGGTCAGACCTGTGCAAATCCTCTCCAACCCGCCGCCGACTGGCTTCTTTACTTCTTTTATACTTGAATGGGCACGACACATACAGACCAAAACCAATAAGGAGGAAATGATACTTTGGATTAGATTGGATTAATCAAAATTTATACTTCAAAATTATGATTTTATCTGATAAGGAATAATATGGTTACATTTATTTATTTGCTGATTTTTGTCAGATTTTTTATCACATTGTTGGTTTTTAAACTTTTCGAGGATAGATATATTAAAAAATTGAAACAATAGAAGAAGTAATTTTGTTAAAATACGTCGCTTTCAAGGTCATTTTCCTACTGAACTCACGTAGCGGCTGCTTTATCGTTAATTATTTTAACAAAGATGTAAGTTAAATATTATAATTCACATTTGGTATATTACTTATGAGCCTAATATAAACTGCTTTTTGTTCTATATAGAGTGTGGAATTGTTAATTTATTACATTATCGTAATATTTTCTATAAAACCCTTATACTAACTTATAGAATGACCTCAGGCCCTGAGGGCTCAGCTCAGTCATCAGAGATGTTTATATTTTTTACAAAGCAAGTAAATAGTGGTCAATTAATTTTCCTACTAATTAAAAGAAAATTATTTAAAACATATAAAGCCTGTATTATTAGTACTAGTTAGAAATATGAGTATTTGATATATTTTGATATTCAATTTATTTTGAAAAATACTTAAATACTATTCAAGCAATCAAGCCAAGGGCTCTAACGACTAACATCTACAGAAATTTTAAAAAGACAGTGACAACATTCCTACTATTATAGTAATATATAGGTCTCAAATTTGAAAATGTCTATTATATATATAACTATAATACATTTCTCACTAATAATAGTAATAGAATAATGAATACTTTTATATTTTCGTACTATTGTTTTATATATCTAAAAATCTAGTTAAAGTTCTATCATTAATTATTTCAAAAATATTAATATCAATTAATATTCATTAATATTAATCTAATTACTAATATTTATTCATCTTAAGCATCTTTAACAATAAATAAATTTATTGTCATTATTTTATTTGAAATATATAATATATGTCTATGACTATAACTATAACTATAAATATAATATATTTAATATTTTAAAATTTTATTTAATTTTTTATATATATTATTATTAATTATAATTTATAATATATTTAAATATAACATTTAGTCTAACTTTAACACTTTATTCTATTTTCGGCGATATTCTAGTTTACTATCCCAATTCATTTTTTTTAGAATTTAATAAATAAATCATTTATAAACTAAATACATTTTAGTTATTTATTTAATATAAAATAATATGAAATAAAAGTTATTTACTTATAGAGACAAAAATCTTCTGGAAGGTCTAGCCCTCATGCCAGGTGCCTTATGCTATTAAAGAATTTGGTCTCGTCTATTTCGACTATCTTGGGTTGAAGAGTGACAGAATCAAGATTACCAAGTAGAGCTGGGTAGATAGCTACCAAAACGTAGCAAACTTCACAGATAAAGTTACTCCAGTCGATAGCTATATATTCCTAGTTGCAGCTGACCTCTTGAAAGATCATCTTGAAGTCAATATCCTTGCTCCAAAAGTATTTAAAGTCCAAAACCCAAAGAGAGAGAGAGAGGGAAAGATGGCTCTTGGAAAAAAACTACCTTGATGAAACGTCTTCATAAAGTTAAAATCCCTACATAGTTTACATAAACAATACATATTTAATGCAAATAAACAAACAATAATTGAATTCCAAAAAATTGAGTTAGGGATTGTAAACTAAGATATCACCCTATTTTCAATATCTTTTATTATTTTCACCAATTTATCTATCAAAAAAGTCCATCATTTGATAAAAAATATGTTAATAATTTTCTTTAAATAACATTATTAAAATATTTTTTACTAATTAATAGACTATTTAAAAGTTTTTTAGTAATGAACATAATAAAATTATTAAAAATAACATGAAATTTATCAAGTTAGAATAAACTTTATATTTAGATATATTGAAAAATATAAACAAAAATTATATTATTAATATTATTTTAGGTATAATATATATAGGATATCCATAAAGTTTGGAACCAACATTAAATAGCAATAAAATTTTGATGAAAAGATAATACAAAATAGTTTGCTATATGTCAAAAGTATCATTTTAAAGTTTTATTTATTGTCGTAATATATAATATACATATTATTTAAATTTTGAAATCTTAGTCAAATATCAAATATTTACTTTGTATAGCATTCTATATCTTATAAATTTGAAAATAATGACTACCCAAAAGAAAGCTAAATTTGTGATTTTGTCAATAGAAATATAAGTTCGTCAAAATTTTCAAACACTATAGAAGATTTCCACCTAGCCAAAAAACAATACAATCACGGCACACTAAATTTAAGATATTTGGCAATATTCTGCAAATAAAGGGGACTGGTCAGCCAAGCACAAAGGAAGGGGACCTCGACCACATCCTGTGGATATTCAAATACAATCCTAAGATATCTCTTTGGCCAGGGTTCAATTTTTGTCAAGCCTGCGGAAAAGTTTTTTTTAATGTATATATATTACTGCTGACTCATCTAACCTGCATACATAATCCTTTAAACAATCACCAACAAGCAGGCAGAGAAAATTTGGGTGTTGAAATCTGCTTCATTTAGACCACTTTGGATTCTGGAAGTGGGCAGTTGCTGATATTATCAACAAAAAATTCTTTCCACTTAAATTCCAGAGCTCCCCCAAAATGGCAGCCTTGAAACTATCTTTGTCTTTGTCAAAAGTGTGAGTTGACAGTCAAGCATCCATATGTTGCATGTTCGCATTCTTGATGTGGCTCAAGCCACATACATAGGCAAACCATTTGCCAAACTCATCTAGTGAATAGCCATTTTCCCCTCATTGATCACCCCATCAATACCACAACATAGAAGTAGAAGTTCTCCCAAGTCCAATGAGCTCAAGACTAAAGCCAGCTCAAGCTATAAGGTCATGTAAAAATCGAATCGTGACTATATACTACTTATTATGTCCTTAATGAATGCTTGGTGGCACATGTTTCTGGATTCTGTGGACACCATATTTTAGTTGTACAACTAAAACGCATAGTGTGGATGCATCTATACACAACACAAACCAGGCACTATCCCACATTTATACACAAATATTTGTATATCATTATATATGTATATGTATATGTATATCATTAAATAAAATGTGATTGAAGTACTTACTTTTTTCATTATCACACACCAATGTCGAGGCTGCCAAAGCCATATTGATAGAAAATGAAAGCAAAACATATTTTGGAATAGTATAATAGGAAAAAGTCACAACTAGGCTGAGCAAACTTTCCTTGTAACCTAATTAAAAATCACTGTTAATTAGCTTGCACAAACCTGACTGCAATGTACATCTTTTCAAATAAACTGTCCATAACTTCATTCAAACAATCTATATTATTAAGCAAGCTATGTGATTCCTGTGTTGCGTAACTTTAGAGCACGTTGTCTGATTGGTCAGTTTGCTGATAGAGAGAGCATGAGCCATGAGCACTACTCAATTCACTCACTCACACAGGCTGGCTAGTTGGCTTACATCTGAAGCCCACTTGACCAAGCTGATCTATTGATTACCTATCTCATTCTGCAAGCAGGAATATAGCGTGTGTTAGCAGAGACTGCCATGGTGTGTGGTTGAACACACACTGTACAGCAACTAAGAGATTGAGCCATTGAGCATGTTGTGAATAATTTATAACACAACATTTGCATGTGTAGCTATAGTGGGCCACTTGTAATAAAATTATCCTCCAGCTATCGTTCTTTTTGGTGTGTTCTGATTTGTGACTCAGTTCACTTTGAACACCACAGAGTGCATTGCAAATGTATACCACTTGGACCAGTTTTTGCTGTGCCTCCCTAAGAGGTGGTCAAGTCATACTCAAAAGTTCATGTGTCCAGCCACAATGGAAATTTCCATTATCTCGCACTTTCCTACTGATCATATGTAAAAGTTCATAGAAAAGTTTGTTTCACACCATTACAAGGTATATTTTTAAAAAAAACTTCACCTGAAACCACAATAGTTAACTCTATTCTATGACATTTAGCTTCACTGTTTCTAGCAAGGATTCTTTCATCCAGAGGAAATTTTCCCGTGTTTAAATAAATTTTAATGTAAACTAAGGCGCCATTTTGAAAAATATTTCTGATACAAATTAATGGTGAGCTTTTTTACTCTTCATTGACATAAGAATAATTTTCAGGAATTGTACATAAAAATTTATTGTGCAAAAAGTAATGTTCATCGAGGATTTTATTTCACGCTGTATACAATATTATGAAGAGTTTATTTTTTATGGGGTATGTTGCGATTTGTGCAGAGTTTCAAACTGCAGAGGGAGCTCTGCGGCGAAGTTATTCCTAATTTGTGCCCAAAATTCGAACCCTGGCTCTTCGGAGTGCTGCTAGGCAGCTGCAATTGCCACACTCAATGGTGCATAAAGTGTTGATGAAAGAATTGCAATTTTGCCTGTACAAAATGCCGAACATGTAAGCTCTCCGACCAAATGATTGGCCACAGCAAAAAGCATTTGCTGTGGTCATCCTGAACCATAAGATTACCGATGACAAGTTCCTGGAACATATCATTTTTCAGAGGAGTCAACATTTCACATCTCAGGCAAAGTTAACAATCATAATGCCAAGATCTAGGGAACTGAAGGTCCTCACGAGTTTGTGGGACACAAACGGGATAGCCCAAAGCTGAATATGTGATGTGTTTTAATGCATGATCTTTTTATTGGTCCGTTCTTCTTCACTGAGAAGACTGTGAAGGCCACCAACTATCTTGCTATGATAAAATAACTGCCTTCCCCAGATAGAAAAATCAAGAAGAACTCCATTTTCCAACAAGATAGAGCTCCTCCACATGTAGATGTGTGTTCAAGTTTTTGGATGAGCACTTTGCCAGCAGATGGATTTTTGACATAGTGGCAGAGGTGGCGCTACAGGGTGACCATTGGGGACAATGCCCCCGTGTCGGAGAAGCTCATCCTCGTGTCGGGGAAATCTAAGATTGCTGAAAAATATTGTCGGGGAAATAAAATTGTCAAAGGCCAGGTGATGCTATTATCGAATTTCTACCTTGTGATTTGTACTGCAGCGCTTTTCTACAGAGAAATCGAATCGACCAATGAGCAGTGACTTATAGTAGTCAACTTTACTATTGATTTTTCGAAACCAGCGCTCTCTATCTGTGTCGGAAACCTTGTCACTACTTCAGGGACTGTATAAGTTTATTTGCAGTAGCAGCATCTATCCGCTATGGGTACAACTGCAGAAAGAGCGTGGTTTCAAAGTCATGGAGCTGAAACCGATTTCAGACACTCGATGGGCGTGTCAGTCTCGTATGCTTACAGTAATCTGTAAGAGAATCGAGGTTCTGTACGACTTGTTGCATCATATCATTGAAATCAATACAAACTCAGGTCATGTAGTCACTGCTAAAGGTTTTCTTTCTCATTTCAGTCGCGCGTTTCTTCGCATATTATTTGCACTCTTACACATCTTAGCTTTAGTGAAGATAGCATCTGCTTTTCTTCAAGATCCCTAAAAAGATTTGTCCTGTGCTTCCGAGACTATTGACAACCGGAAGAGCGGGCTTTTGGAATGCAGAAAGCATGTAATGAAATCTGGGTACAAAGTGCGGATGTCTGCATTGGCGGATACAGCCGTCGGTTTGTTTGGGGGGGGGGAATTTCGAGGGGATCTAGGTCAAAAAGGCGCATTTACCCCATAATTAGGCGCGGACGCATGGGGGTAGGGAGCACATTAACCCCTAAAAAAACTGGGCCTTTAAAAATATACGCCCTTTGCGTCTTCTTTCTAATTATGACTCTTCATCGTTTTTTTCATTTTTTGCACCCTCTGCACCTTCTCCCTATTTATGCCCCTTCTCCATTACTCTTTCTTTAGCCTTCTGCGCATTTTTTCTATTTATACTCCTCTCTTTCTTCTATTTTGCTACTGCTAGAATGCAATTTGGCTTTTTATACTCATTCATAACTGTCAACGTCTCCTTCGCTACACGAGCAATCTGGTAACATCCTTGCAGAATCAAAAGAACAGCGTTGCAATGAATGAGGTCACGAAAACACGTGGACAGGGTTGCAGAAAGCTGACTTGCGAATCCAAGCAAATGATTTAATCAGTTAATGCTCCTCCACCTAGTTTTCCTAGTCAGTGTGTCCGACCAATTTGTGTTGACAACATGGTCTCAGAAGCTCCAGAGGCGTACTACAAAGGAACTGTGACCTTACCTTTTCATGCCCATATACCATAGTCAGTGAAATGAAAAGTCAGTTTGGAAAGGTACAACTTGCTGCTGCTGAAGCTTTTTTCCTATTTCCTGCCTTGTCGAGAGGTGGGTGGAAGGTAAAACTGAAAGAGTGCTCATCTACACAACAACGATATCTTCTTACCCTGTATAGTCATTGAAAATATAACAGCAGTAGCAGAACAGAAGAGTAGAAATGTGAATTATCCAAGACACGAGGATAGCTAAGATATTTACAGTGCTCCTAGTAAGGCGCGAATTCGGGCTTGGCCCGAAAATCTGGAAAATAGGCCCGAAATCCCGAATATTAGAGCATAAGCCTGAATATTGAAGCCGGGATAAGCCCGAAAATAGATGCTGAGAGTATCATCATATTTTTTAATACTTTTGTTTGAATGATACAATATTGTCCGAAAGGCTCCCCACTGCCATTCCTCCGGAAGCTCGGAAATTCGTTTACTTCAAACGTATTCGCCTACTGGACCAGCTAGACGATTTATTGGAATCAGAGAATTTTGACAGAGACATACATAATTTCCTTTAATGATTCACCTCGCCCAGGACTTCATTGTTCTACCACACGGGAATGCAGGCGTTGAAAGAATATTCAGTCAATTGCAGGAAATTATGCAGTTAAAACGACTTTTGCTTGACCCTTTCATAGTGAAAGCGTTAAAGACGATCCTGATAATTAAGCGTCACGCATCTTTGGTTGCCAATGAAAAGGGAGGTACCTTAAAACTAGCAAAAATAGCTTTACATTGATTACATTCCTGAACATTCAATCTGCAACCAATATATATATATATATAATACATATTTATTGCCCATTCTTCTTGATTTATGTTTCCAATTTTATTATGAACTAGTATTAGTATAACTATGTACATTCATTAGTTTACATTCCTGAACTAATCAAATTATACAGCCTATATTATGTTACCTATTTTTATGTGATACTAAATGTGGTACATACATACTCACATTATATCCATTTTTCCTGAGTTGTAATATTTCCATTTATATTTTGTTCTATAGTTAGTTATAACTAACTTCATTACATTTCTGAACATTGTAAATGTTTCCAATTAATTGTTTTAAAAGCTAATTTTTATTTTCTCTTTATCTCACAGCCAGTAGATATACTAGTTATCACTTTTTGTTAACAATTAGTTTAGGCCCGAAAATAATTCACAGGCCCGAAGATTTTTAAGGTGGGCACTAGGAGCACTGTCCCGTCTCAGATGAGGATAATGAATGCCCTGGGGGGTGCAACAGTCCATCTCGAAATAGTTGAGTGACGCCCGCGTCACGTGTCATTGCGTGGACGGATTTGTAAGTGCACCCTTACACCTATGCGCCTGTGCCCGCTCGCGTCCCCTCAGCTGGCGTGAGTCTCTTTATGACCGTACCAGTACAGGGGACCCCAGCCTGCCCCGCTTGGAGGTGAACAACAGACTACTTTAGGGATCAGTCCAGTCAATTTTGGCCTTCCCTCCAAAAGGAGAAAGGTCGTCATCGGTTGAAATGAGTGTTTACAGCAGTTGACCCAAGTACCATGCTGGCGCCGCGTCATTAGCTAGATAGTGGAATTTGCGCGAGAATAGTTGCTACGAACATCCGCGCACGTTTGCACCTTTATAGAACGGCTCTCAAGTCAAACCGACCGACAAACTTCCCGTTGCTGCGTACTGCTTAAGAAGTTGCACTTCCAGTGAATCTTTCGTGGGGTACTGCTGGCCAATAGGTTGATACGTTCTGTCACTCTGTTTAACTAACTAAACCTATACATAATGGCGGCACTGAAATCGGTCAGATTTGTCTATCATACATCCGCTAGTTGGGTTAAGGCATATTCGCTTATTTTATTGTCTGTTTAGCCTGTCCGCAATATGTTTGTTGTTGTCCAAGATCCGGCTATTTTTATACTTTCTGTTTAAATAAAACTGCCACTATTTTTATATTAGTGAGAAATTAGTGGGAAGGCTTGTAAACCTGAGCAGGTCGCCAATGTGGCGTTGCAGACTACAGCGTCGTGGAATAGTATTGACTATTTCTTGCCCAAATTGTCCAAAATAGATAGTTAAGTGAATCCTCGGGTAATACCTCTTCCCTTTGCCGTTACCAATACGAGGAATGATGAAATGTGGCATTGCTTGAAGAATTGGACATACGTGGAGAGTGCATAGCCATTTGAAAAATTTGCTTCTATCGAGTTGGACGAAGCAAGCAGGAGATATGGTATGAAGATAAGCTCGGATAAAGTAATATCATGGAAACTGGAATGGGTAACACTGATAAGGCCGATGGTCAATAGAAAACGTAACTAGCGATCGCGAAGTGAAGCGCAGAGTAGGAGCAACGACGAGTGCAATAGCTAAACTGGACAACATCTAGAAAGAAATAAAAATAACGCCGGAGACAAAGATCGATCTGATGACGGCAATGGCAAACAGTATCCTACTCTATGGCTGTGAAAGCTGGACTATTAACAACCAAGTCAGGAAGAAGCTTTTGAAATGAAGTGCTACTGTAGGCTGCTTGGTATCTCATGGAGAGAGAGAAAGACAAATGATCAAGTATTGGAGACGATCAAAGCGGAGTGCGCTGGAAAGACTAATGGAATCAGTCATGATAAGGAAATTGTGATTTTTTGGACATCAGGACAGGCGAGACGGAATGACAAAGACTCTGTTTGAGGGAAAATGCGAAGGAGGGTGCTATCAAGGCAGGCCGATGCGAATATGGGAGGATGATGTCAAGGAATGGACTGGTCACAACGGGCAAAAGATTTGTCACCTTGCAGAAGATTGGGATGGTTGGCGAAAAGCTGTCAAGAATTGAGTACATCTATCGTATGGACTGACCGGCTACGGAGAAATTGATAAAATGAATACTGGATTGAATACGAAAATTAATGGTTGATTATCCCGAAGCGTTTTATCACTGAATATCTCTTTACTACTAAAAAAATATGTGCAGTTATTGTCCCCGCGTAGCTGCCCAAGGCGGCTTTCGCCAATTGTTATTTCTTCACTTGTCGATAATAGCGTCGATATGCAAATCACTGTCACGACGTGACGACACGCCATGCTATGATGGACAGCGCATGACTCAGTCACTGTCTGAATCGTAGATAATTTTAGTCGAGGCCTCGAATGAGGGCCAAACGCAGAATAAAACGACGTTTCCATGCGTCAAAGATGAACTGAATTATTCCATGGGCATGTTCAAATGAACGCCTTATAAGTTGATGTCGAAGAATGGCCTTTCGACAGGTGATAGCGCAAACGGGAACGAGATTCATTATAGCGTTCTAGCGGATTGCTTAGATTTTCGAGAACACATAAATTATGAATACGATAAAGGAAAAAAATCAGGCCAATATAGGACATTAGACATTTATAATAGCTACCGGTTTCCCTTATACACTGTAAGCATTTTCAAGCAAAAGTGGAGACTAACAGAATGAACGAACATTGAATTAAACAAACAAACGCCAGGTTACATACAGATTAACAATTACTTAAAAACAGGCAGAAAGTAAGAAGCACCATTATTTGCCAGAGAAATGTTCAGAAAAGGGGAGCATGTAAATCGCCTCCCGAATTGCCAGATCGAAATTGTCACGGCAAGTACAGAGTGTGTGGAATTCACCGAGGTCACCGGCGCAGTCACACTTAAGAAGATGCTCATGGATTGCTCCAGGGACCTTTCGATATTCGTTCACGCGAGTGCCTGCTCCCTTCTCTGAACACTTCTCTGACAAATAAATCACCCTTCTTTAGCCCTGTATATTAAATAGCTTTCCAGCACAGAAATCGCGCGATAGTTACCCGGGTTTAGCTAAACAGCCCTGTTTTGTGCTTCCAGCACACCACTCACTCGTGTGTCTAAGGATACGTGGCCAGCACAAACGGTTTACTGAGTTGACAAGCGTTCATGTGACTGATTCCTGTGTGTGTATGCTGTCTTATATAACGTGAGATTGCACAGAAACCAAAACACGAAGGTGCCCACACCACAGGCGGCCATGCATACTTAAGGGATACCGAGATACATGCGCAGATACAAGAATGCAAAATACAGCAGCGATTTGTACCTGCTTAGAAAAGGAACAGACGAGAGACGAATCGCGGCGCCGAAGTTCTGCAACCGCCACAGGGCTCCCCTCCCAGTGTCAGACAGGGAAGAACATTAGATTGAACAAGGCTACCAGAAAGTCTTGATTGGTGCGTTTCTCGGACTATGTAAGTAGGCTTCAGACGACCAGTTGCTTGCTGCTCGACGTCTGAACGATCCCAAACTTTGTTTTGTTT
Source organism: Nematoplana nigrocapitula (assembly GCA_032274565.1). Classification (NCBI taxonomy): domain Eukaryota; kingdom Metazoa; phylum Platyhelminthes; order Proseriata; family Nematoplanidae; genus Nematoplana; species Nematoplana nigrocapitula. The sequence goes on along the minus strand of JAUYWV010104374.1, from coordinate 2,039 downwards.
GGTTACCCGGCCCCTTCCGTAGGATGGGGGGGGGCAACGCAGGGCCGCCGAGGCCTAGCAACCGGGTAACTCCCCATGGTCGCCTCCAAAGGTCGAGAAGGCTCACCGTCTCACCAAAAATGGCAAGGCGGAGGCCCGAAGATGAGGGACAAGAGAAAAGAAGGTGTGAAAGTTTCTACTGGCGAAAGTTCGCAACGGGTAGAATGGGGTAGGAGAAGCTCACCAAGTGAAAGTATTGGGGATCTGGCTGTCGAAAAATTTGTTGCGAAGTGATAACCGCCAGGGAGAAAGGAGAGAGTGGTGAATGTAAGAAGAGGAGACAGCGAAAGAAATTGGGGCAATAGCAGCAGAGGAGGCACCGGCTAGGGCATCGGCCGTGTCATTGCCCTGCAGGGATGAATGCCCCGGAATCCATTGAATGTTTACCGAGACATCCACGCCGGCAAGGTGTTTGCCACTGGCAAAGCAAGTTCATCAGGCGCAAGACGCCAATCCCAGGCAAACGCAGTAAGAATGAGGATGTGGCGGTTGACCGTGTGACGAGGGCTGCAATCGCAAACATGTTGCTACGTAAGCGAAGTGAATTATCGGCGGATATTATGAAAGTGGGATCAGGATGTTTAAAGAAAAAAAAGACGCGAATTAGGCGTCGGTTTCTATATCAATGTGCTGGCCGTGCTCAGGAATAATAGACATATCAGTATCACTTACGGCCTTGAAGTTGGGTCGTGTCGCGGTTATTGATAAAAAGAGGGCGACTCTTAGTTCTCGACCAACTGCCGCCGTTATTGGTCGAGGGAAGCGAACATGGCACTCTGCATCTTGTTTTTGCGTGGGTAGCAAAGCTTTCTTGCAACCAACAAAGCGTAGACGACGGAGTTGATGTGGTTTATTGGAGCGCTGCGGTGGGATTTGGAGAGGATACGAGGCTACCCCCTCAGTATCCTCCCACTCCGACAGATGCGATAGTCTGTGGCTCTTGGTGAACCAAAGCATTCACGGGTGCGTTGTAAGCGGAAACAGGATCTGCTGCGACGAGCGTGTCTGGTAGGGTGCCCGCTGCTCAATTGCTAGATCGGCATAAGACTTCATGATTAACATAATATTTATTGGAGTAGGAGATCGTCATTGACGGGTTCGTCCGATAGCCGCTCAATGCTGCGTAAATACTGTGAGGTCTTCATATCGCCAAAAAACTCCCAATTGAGCAATTTTGTCATGCGCTGGGAGGGCGTGTGTACCGTTCGCCGGATGAGTTGGTTTTTCACAACTCCCCGTGAGGGTCGATCAGATTTCGATGTTTTGGGCTTCGCGCGGTAAGTGATAATTAGCACAGTAGGTATGACATTACAAGAATTAATATGTTTAGCACCAGTAGTATGTCCTTGAGTTGAAGCGACGTATTAGCGGAAGCGAAGGTTTGCCGGTTCGAGATTTACAAGTGCCTACTTTCTCTCTCTCTTCACAGACGGAAGTTCGATCCACCAACCTGAGTACGAGGCCGTTCTAAATCTCGTGCTTTTGCGGACGGCATCGGATGTGTGTGCGTGGGGGGGGGGCTAGACTGAGGTGCTGAACGGTCAATTAGTATTTGCCCGAACGCGATTGGCCAGGGAATTCGCCGAGCCAGTCCCCAACGCACGGGGCAGGCAAGAATTATAGACGAGCTGAGAAAGCATGCGTGTAGTGTCTGCACACACACACACACAGTCCCCCCTCTGACCGACTTGTGGATCAAACAGTCTGCATTCCATCTTGAGATCAACATCCCTCATTTCCACTTTTCTCCCCTTTCTCTTCTGTGTCATTGAATGTAGTATCCCCTCTGTGTTTTGTGTGTCTTCCTTCCTTCTCTTTCTCTCTCTCGTTTTATTGTTTTGTTATGTTTTCTCTGTATTCTTTTTATAGGTTATTATCACTGCGGCTTATAATAGACTGTCGATGTGATAGTACTTTATTTTTGTGATTACGGAGGGAGGAATTTGTGGCCTAACGAACTACAACAGACTGTGTCGCGGGCCGGCATTTCTTTTCCCCCC